>JAPMUY010000584.1:0-15526 GCA_026901105.3 Galaxias olidus | reverse complement strand
GTGTGAAAAATGGCCATTTTTTGCAGTTTATTAAATATTATATTAATATCGTACATTAAATGATGTCACAGTATAAAAAGCACACATCTACAGATCAGTACGCACGTTTTGATATATGAACCGTATGTGTAGCATGTACGGTTATTGACATACGGAGGCCTACGGAAAAAACTATAATAATAATAATAAGTATGCGAGAGTACAAGAGTGTGCCACTTTCAGTGGGCACACTAATAAGTATGCGAGAGTACAAGAGTGTGCCACTTTCAGTGGGCACACTAATAAGTATGCGAGAGTACAAGAGTGTGCCACTTTCAGTGGGCACACTAATTAATGATGTGTCCTAACTGGAAAGGAGAGTGCAGGGCCACATGGCTTCTGGTTCTCCACGGTCCAACACCCAGTCCCCCGGCGTCTGGAAGCCCAGCCGTGTCAACCCTCTCTGGGCCGCGGGCCAGAGCCTCTGTCCCTGTCTGGTGGACCTTAATGAGGGAGGCACATATGGAGCAAGGGGAAGAGCACCTCGTTAGACGGCCAGGCAGACACAAGTGAGGAAGGCGAACACTCACACACCATGTGTGTAAGTTAAAAGGACCACACAAGACACACAACGCACACACATCCACACACACTGTAGAGGCTCAGTCCTACACTTTCACACAAACGCACACATATTCAGAAAGACAGAGGGAGAAAGGACAACACTCACTTGGGCAAACAGGTGCATGAGTGCATTGTCACGTCACACACACACACATACATAAAAACACATACATACAAAATGGACAAGTATGGGATCATTGGGGGTTCTCTGGTCAAGATACACAAACACATAAATACACACACACACACACACACACACACACACACACACACACACACACACACAGCTGTCTGAAGTAGCCTTTAAGAATCTGTAGAAACGATTCTGTCAGAAGACTCGTAAATAGAGTACAAAAGCTATGACACATCTGACCTACCCTCCATATAAGCCCTGTCTTGACCACGTGTCTACGGTATGGCATAAACCGTTATATTTCTACACTAGTCTCCACACGCTAGTCTGTGGCTTAAGCTAAAATAAGTAAGGTCCCTGGACCAGGGTGAAAGGTTTAGGGATGGGGGGTAGGACGCAGGGGGGTGTTAGAGTGGGGCTGGAGGGGTGTGCCAGCTGTGGCCCCTGTCTGTGGTCCTCGTGGACAGCCAGCATTGGGGCCACGACGGGCCTTTCACAAGGGGCCTCTCACCAGCTGTCAGCCCACAGACACACCGCTGAATAGAGGCTGTCACTCCCTCCACGCCTGGAGGGATTTAGGAGGTCAGAGAGGGAGAGTAAGGTAAAGATGTGATAGTGAGGGATAAAGAAAGAGATAGAACGAACAGAAGAAAGATGAGAGAGAGCTGAAACATGGAGAGAAGAACTGGAGAGCAAACCATAGTGTAGAGGAGAGCAAGGTGTGGTAAGGAAGAGGGCATGTGATAGAGAGAGAGAGAGAGATAGTTTGAAAGAGAAAGAGTGCACAAAAGCTGCTCGGGCTACAAAATAGCAGGAGAGCGGAGGGATTAGAAATCCCAGGCAAGGGAAAGCATACACGTGTGTATGTGTGGAGTCTAACACGTCTAACCCAAACTTCAGCCCCCACCCCACCACCATCGTCCTCACCCCCGTCTCTCTCCCTCCTCACCCCCAAAACCCTGGGATTACGGAGCTCTGAGCAGGCAGCCAGGGAAGACATTCAGTGAGACGTACGAACCCTGGTCTCCACATCCCCTCTCCGGCTCCTAATCCAGCCACGCTCCTTAGCTTATTACACCTCTCATCCTGCTATTTATCGCCCCTTTGTGTCGCTTTATTTATATTTTTTTCAAAACTGAATATATTATATATTTCTTTTAAAGTTTAAGGCTGTCTGATCCGCATCTTAAGGAGAGGGGAAGGGGAAGGCGGGAGGACGCGATTGCCACGCTTGCATCTGTTTGCCGTGCTCGACAGTACAAGAGGTTTAAGAGGGGGATACAGTGAGCTGGGAAGAAAGCTAGGAGAGGTCGGAGAGCAGCAACGTCAAGCTCCCTATTTAATCCCCCCATCTCTCTCTCTCTCTCTCTCTTTTTTTTCTCTCTCTCCGTCTCTCTCTCTCACTCTTTCTCTCTATTTCTCTCTTGCTCTGGCTCTCTCTTCTTTTTTCTTTGCTTTATTATTTCTTTGCCTCCATCTCTCTCTCTCCCTCTATTTTCAAATATTCAAACAGATATACAAGCACAAATGCGTGCTGGCGTTAACCTGAATAGACACACCCCGTTAAAACGCTTGTCCTCCTTCCCTCGCCCTGACGCTGTGTGTGCGGGGGTGGCTGATGGCATTAGGCAAGCATGTTCCAGCTCAGGGGATGACTCCTCTCTCAAAGTCCTGCACCCAGCGGGACGAGAGGAACTAAGCCATTCTTTCTCTGCTTTCACTTGCAAGTTATCTTTCTGCCAGCCTCTCATTCCACTGCCGTCTCGTGGACTACTGACGTGCACTGTTACATGCTATACATTACTTCTCCAAAAGGTGGTTATGACCATGAGGAGCAGAACAAAATAGGGTTCTCCAAATCCCACACCTAAAGAACCAACAAGAGATTATAAGTGGATATTTCCATGCCCACAGCAAGACTGCGCCACCATTCCACCCTAGGCTCACATAAGCAGCCTGGTTCTCTCAACACTGTCACAGAAATAAATCGGAAGAGGAGTTTGGAGGCTGCCGTGACTAAGCAAGTCGGCGTTCCAGGATTGGGATTATTGCAGGTCAGCTACCTGATTGAGGTGGACTTGGCCTGAGTATGGACGCTCTCTGTTTGGTAATAGATCTTCAGCCGTGCAGATCGTTGATTACCATAACGTTCTGCCCATAGGGGTCACTAGCACTTCACCAAATGACTGAGGATTTGCATTGAGAAAGAGGGGATATTCTGTATTGACAGAGCACACTGAAAAGAGCCTACACACACACACACACCAGGACCTTTTCTGCGGTTCCCTTTTCTCCACACACACATACACACACACACACACACACACACACACACACACACACACACACACACACACACACACACACACACACAGACACACACACACTAGCTCGCCCAACAGCTAGCTAACACATCAGAATTCCCGTTTACACGTCGCTCGTTTCTCTCTCTCAGTCTCTCTTGTCTCTCTTTCTCTCTATTCTCTCTGTCTCTCTCTCTCGCTGTCTGTCTCTGTCTCTCTCTCTCGCTCTCTCTCTCTTTCTCTGTCTCTCCCCCCACCATTATCTACATTTCTCCACATAGCAGAAGCAGTAGCTCAGAAGCCGAGAGGAAGCAGCTTGGCTTTGGCCTTGGCTGGAGCTCAAGAAGCCCAGGCCCCTGATTAGTGAGAGCTACATGAATGTGACACGTCCTCTCTGCCAGCTTGTGATCTACCACACACACACGCACACTCATACACACACACGCTCACCCCCCTACTCATTCGTACCCAACAGCTACTGGGCTGCGGGGGTGTATGTGTGTGTGTGTGTGTGTGTGTGTGTGTGTGAAGGGGGGGGGGGGGGGGGGGGGGGGGGGTAGACAGGCCCCCGAGCAAAATATTACACGCACACACACAGGCACACACTCCCTTTCTCCCTCTCCCACACACACACTCTCTCACACACACACTAAGATGCAAATGAGCTCTCTGGCCGGCCAGGCTGAAAGCTGAAGCAGGCAGAAGCGTATGGCCTAACAGTGGGTCCTCTGCCCCCCCCCTCTTTCCTTCCACCCATCCATTGCTCCCTCCTCCATCTCCCCTCACCGACTCCTAACCCCCCTGCCTCGCTCCTTCGACCTCTCCACTGCAAGCACACACACACGCGCACACACACATACACACACACACGAGCATACACACACACACATACTGTGCATACACATTCGCTCTCCTTTCACCCCCCCGACTAGTCCCTCCACACTGCCCCCTCCCCATCTCACAGCCAACACACACGCGCTCAGTCACTCAACCTCAATCACACGTACACACACTCCCTCTTCCTCTCTCCTCACGCATGCATATTCCATTCTCTCGCCCATCGCACATGCAGCTGCACACATTCTCCCCCTCGCTTCAGTCTCTCTCGGTGACCAAACAGCCCAGCAGGAAATGACTTTGGTTTGACGTGACCGACCAGAAAGCGTGTGTTGATCGATCTCTCACTGGTTGAAACCTTGCCATGATGCTTGGACGAGTGTAAATCTGTGCAAATTTACGCAAATTAGTTTAAGGTTAGCTTCCCATTACTTTAAGTCTCCAACTATCCAACCCATCCTCAAATTTGGTAATCAACCATTTACACTTTTACTCCTGCATTGCTTTGCTATATAGGCTTATGTGGTGTGGAGCTAAAAGTACACAAGTTTAATCAGCTCTTCAAAAGATCCTTTTACGAATTTTTTTTTACGGCTGTATGTCAATGTCACTCTGGATTTCGACTTTTTATCACAGTCCATGGTGGCTTATTTTGAGCATTTCCACTGAAGACACAGCAGTAGATACAGCTAACCTATCTAAAATACATTGTTGATGTGTAACTATTATAAAAATAAATCATCTTTCCCTTTCATAGGAAAGAGCAAATGTATGTTGTATCAATATATACTGTATAGATTGTATAAAAACATACGTAATAAGGTACTGTACTCATTAGTGAAACATTGAACACAAAACAACAAATATTTTTTTCCAGGCCTGACCGACTGCGCTCACAACATTTAATTAACATTGTTCAAATGTTTAACAAGCAGCTTCCCTGTTTATCAGTGCCACTGTAAACAATTAGCACCGGCAATGACTGACCCTGCCAACCTCACTGGTGGGGCCTTGAATCCAGTGTTAATATTAGATTTTTTGTTTTGCATAATGTGGTTGGAGGAGGATGTAGCTGTGAACAATTGGATGGTATTAAAGAAATTTTTAGCATATTCTCTCCTAAGAAGTTACTTATTAAATTTCAAAATCACCCAAAAAAACGTTTTTGTTATTATGTTTCGAGGTATAATTGCTTTGTGCTTTGTAACACACAACTAATCAAAGTATTTCTGCTGACATAAGATTGTTAGCTTGTAACCAGTATGTCATCGTTATCACATATCTGATTATGAGAGAGCACTTGCATTCAATAATACTGTGTCTAGACAAAAATGATTCCTGTCTTAAATGTATAGTAAGTAGTGTTTGGCCAAAGGAAAGTGCAATTGTGATCATTGGGTTCAGCCACCGTGGATATCTGATTAATATTCAGCTAGAACGACCTCCACTTTTGTCAATCTGTGCCGCTTTTTTCTCTATTCAGCTCTCATTCACAGTCTCTACATTATCCCTTTCTTCCTCTAGATTTGAGCTACTCCGCCTCTGAGGAAAGATATATTACAGAAAATAAATGATTATTGACTATTTCGTGATCTTTTTTTATTAATAAAACCAAAATCTTATAGGAAAACATTTAATCTAATACTGTCCACATTGATCTTTATTAAATCTATTTTAGGGTGTACATAGTAGGATGCCTACATTTTCCGGATGCAAACATTTGAACCACTGGGGGGGGGGGGGGGGGGGGGACTGACTTTTCTAATTATTTGAACAAAAATGACTACCTATGCGGGTATTTTGGTATCACACTGTCTAGTTTAAGTTAACTATACATATTATGCCATCATTGAACAAGCTACTTTTTCCACTGTGAGATGGTGTCTTCACATTTACTGCGTAGCATAGATCTCTGTTTCATGATGCTGGCTCCCAGCAGAGTGGCTGCACAGAGTCTTTCACCCCAGCAGTGTTGTCTCGAACTTTCATTATCTTCTCCATTCAACATCGGCAGAAACCTAATGCCGTTGGCTTTAACGTGGTGGAGCCCATCAGTCAAACTCAGAAGAGAGCCACAGAGAGACTGTGAGAAAGTTGTAAGAAGATTAAGTAGAGACAGATTTCTTTAAACTGACCTTACCACTACGTTGTCCTTCTGATAGATTTTGCTAACATTATACTACGTAGTACTTAACTTTGTTATTTATGCTGACACATAGCTTCTAAACTTGTTATTTACAATGGGTGAACATGAGGAACCTTTTAAAATACATATTAATTTAATTAATATGCAGTACATGCTGTAATTCTTTTTATTATTTTAATCTTCTTGTTGGGCATTCATATTTGCAAACATCTTTCTATACACATTTTGGGGAGGGGGGAGATAAATTAAATGAAGCATAGACAGACAATAATAGAAAAAAATTCAGTATATGGAAAATATGATTTAATTTTCTGCAGCTAACCTTTGAACACTTTCTTAACTAATTGACACATTTTTTTTTAAATTGTGCACCACAATGTATTTTCTCAGGTATATAAGATATTAATCACTCGACATCAATACGGTAATAATAAATGAATCAAGACAACAAAAATAATAGCAATTATCATAATAATAATACAAATGAATAGGTCCTTTCTCACTATGATATTGCATTATCCAGTTTCCTGTTTGTGTCTTCCAGTCTCCGAGGAACAAAAAATGAATTTCATACAGATCGGGGTCATCAAGCTGCATCATAGCAAGGTCCCGACCTTGACCCAACCCCCCCCACCCCCTCCTCCCCCACGTTGACCCCTAGGCTGTCGAAGGACAGTGTGAACAGCGTGTTTCCTGAGCACTTCCACTTAATCTTCCTGTCTAGGGCTAAGAGCCGACAGGTATTACCAGGGCTGAGACTCCAAGGTGTGATGCTGATGCCCTGTAATAAAAATGTAAGGCCACGTTGGCTTGTCAGGAAGTGGTCAAAGGGTGGGAAGGCTGTTTGTTTGTACTGTTCCTGTCTGCGTATTATGCTGTGTGTGTGTGCGTCTGTTTTTGTGCATACGTGCAATTGTTTGTGTGTTTGTGTGTGTGTGTGTGTGTGTGTGTGTTTGCATGTGTGTGCTTCTGCATTTGTGTGTGTGTGTGTACCAGGGGAGGCTTTCACTCAACAGCAGAAAAGTGAAGGAGGGAGGGAAAGAAACACACAATAAAGGATGAAAAGATGAGATGTGAACAGGGAAAATGTTACTTCTGGAGGCATTTTTCTCCAACCAGTGAGAACACTGCTTTTCACCTTTGCGGTGCAAAGGTCCAGCGTCGCCTCTGGCAAAGTCGACCTAGACTCACAGACTCAACTTTGCCTTTAAACTCAGATCGAGAGGGATAGAGAGCCAGTGTGCTTGGTGTGTTTGTGTGTTTGTGTGTTTGTGTGTTTGTGTGTTTGTGTGTGTGCCACTGTGCTTGCACGTGTGTTTTATAATATTTGTGTGCACTGTCTATGCGCATAATGTGAATTCCTGCATTCAAGCTTGTGTGAGCATTATGAAAACGTATGTTGTTAGTCCTGAAAAAAAAATTATATTCTTGAAAGCAACCTCCTAGAAAAATGGCCCCCGTGCTTTCTGCTTTGGTGGTAGCTGTGCTGTTTAGAGGCTGTTAGAAATAGCTACTAGGTCCGGACTTCACCGTCTAAGCACGTCTCCCTCCTCTGGATGTGGGCACACAGGAACACCCCGATCTAGTATCCTTTCCTATCAGCCCTGAGCCCCCCGAACACACAGATACATCTGGTTTGCCAATGGGTGTAGCTGGATGTGTTTCATATGGAGAGGGCTTCACGGAGGGAGACCGGCTACAGAGAAAAAACAGAAAAGCGCTTTGCCCATGAATGACAGACAGGAGATAAAGAGAGAAGGCAAGAAACAGAGAGAAATGCAGACGGACAAAGATACAAAAAAACACAGAATGAGACAGAGAGAGAGTGAGGTCCGATTAATTATTTCAAGGCTGCTAGGTGCCAATGTGCCTTTTCACTTCAGTGGGCTGTTATGTCGGCGCGAGGGGTGGAGCAGAGAAAGGAGGAGATCTCGCCTTCGGCCGTGTCGGTGGGGCTCATTAAGGAAACCACCGGGGGCCTGACACAAATTGTTAGCTGGGATGTGATGGCCGATTCGGGCTGCGGCCCCTCTAGCCCTCCCCATTCTCAATGCAGCCCAGGATGGACACCCCTCATTCGGACAGGAAAAGAGACACACCCACACACCTCCGCCTTTCACCGGCTAGAAGACTAACAAGGTCACTGTCTCTCTGTCTTTCTGCTACACCTGTAATCAAACTGCACCTTGTTGCTGGTGAGGTTAGAATCTGATTGGAAAGGGAGGGAGAGAGAAAGAGAGGGAGAGAGAGAGAGAGAGAGTGTGAGATTTATAATTGATGTACGGGCACAATTACGGGCCTCCAAACCACAGCAAAGTATTGCTCAAGCGGTCCCTCAAGGATGGTTGAATTTTAACAGGCGTTTGCACAAAAATCAAGGTTCTCTTCTTCTTCCTGTTTAGCTCTATCACTATTTTTCTCTCCCCACTTTACATTTTGACATTACATGATATGTTCAAAATGGGAGGCATTCACTGCTTTTCCACCAGGTCTGCTACAAGGACGGCTACAGCTAAGTGCAATCTGGGCGTTCGCCCAGGCCTTGAGTCTTTGGGGCAATTGACACAGTTCACCTTTATTTAATATATTGTACCAAAATGATCAATTGTGGTTTCATAGAAATGTTTGACAATAGCAGTCCTTATAATTTATGCTTAGATACTCTGCATAGCTATACAAAAAAAAATGTTTATTATAAAAATCTAGTGTGTATGAAAATCTGGGAAAACTAAATACTAATCTTTTCTAGTAGCTAATCAGTGACCTGATCAAAATGAAAAAAATGAATGGGGAATTAAGGATTTAAAAAAATATATTTTTTATTTTACAATGCTATCTTTTTTTGCTTATTGGTGAAGCTGTAAAGGGGTCATCAGTGGAATCACAGCCATGCTCATCTTCATCTGCCAGTGAGTGTGCTAGTGCACCAACTCAATGTCAAATTGTTTCTCCTTCCTTTTCTACATTTACATTGAGGACTTTAATTCCATGAAGTCAAAGAATTAATTTTAAAGATCTGAAAAGAAAGCAAGACACAATAAATACTAAACACTTGTATTACTGTTTGAAAAGTGTATTATTATCATAATTATTATATTAATGTTAATATTATTATTACCTACTTTATTAGTTTATTTTTATTTCAACTAATAAAAGACATAAATAATGTGGGTGTGTTGATGAGTCCCAAATGGGAGCTCCAACACCAATTTTGCCCAGGTCCCCAATCAGTCTGCGGCCAGCCCTGTATGCATACTGTACATCTTAATACAAGAGTGATTTTTTTTGCAAATGGTTCCTGTCTAAATGTTCAACTCCCCTATGTTATATTGATCTCACTTCGTACTGAGGGGACTGTCCCTACTTTTGACTGTAAAAATTCTCAAAATACAGGAGTAAAAAGTACCCTCAAAATAAACGGTAATGAAACCCAAAGGATCTACAGTGTGCAGGTACAAGGATGATATGTAAATTGCGTGCCTAATATACATAAAATAAATTGATTTTAAATTCGGAAAGATCAGCAGTTGCCCTTGTTGTAGTATGGTATTAGTCAGGTACTCTTATGAGGTCACGTTGTCTTGGAACATTTCCTTGGGAAAGAATGAATTGTAATTTGTTTGACCTACGGTAATGGCACCAATTAACAACTGTACAATTAGAACATTGTTATCCCTAGATGGGAAACTAACTTTTAGATTATGTCTGGCCGCTGCATAATTTTAATTATGAAAGATACATTTTACATACACATTTAAAGAATTTATTATTAAACATTTAAAGATACAAAAACATCTATTAATATTTGTCAGATACAGTTATGGAAATAACAATAGAGAAAATAACATATCAGTTTAAATATTGACATTAGAAAGGTACAAAAGATGAAAAGGCAGTTAATGAGTTTTAATTCTCTAAGATTTAAAACAATAGTTAGATGTACAGCTATCACAGTACCAGAGACATAGTTAGTCAAAAAAGAGAAGTGTATTTCGGCATATTCATTATTAGAGTTTTATATGTTAATGTTTAGAAGTAGCAAAAGACATGTACAAATCTACAGAGCTCTTTTATGAGAAATGGCTATATTATGACCTACATCAACATGCAGACGTTTAAGAAAATTGATTCTTACCAGTGTGTGAAAACTAGTTTGGAATGTACATTAGAAAACTTCTATGCTTCAGTGCTAAGTATTTTTCAGTAATTACGAAGGGCTTTTAGAAAAATATTCTTTCTAAAACTAAAATCACTTGTAAAAAGATGTTTACTGCGTTCAAACTATTTAAAATAAGTACAACATCTGTGTTGGGCATTACAAAATGAAGGTCATTTTAATATATCGTTCCCAGTAGTAACATTCATAATTAGTCACCAAATGATTAGATTGTGTGATCTACTACCTATCTGCAGTAAATAAAATGACAAATCTGTCTATTTCTTTTCAATTTTGGTAAAAAATATTTGAAAAGCTACAGTACTTGGCTGCAGCCTAAAACAGCATATAATAAAAATGTAGGATGGGTAGAAATAAAATTTTTACTGGAGGAGGAAAGAGCTTCTCAAATACAGTCTCCCCCATTGCCTTTCTAAAAATATGCACCCCAACAAGTAGGTTAATTTATTTAATAAATTAATGAATGAATTTACTACACTTAGTTGCAAAGGTGGCTGTCTTACTTGGAAGTAACTTTCAGTTTTTATCTATTGTCTTGATAATTATAGCTTGGAGCAAAAAACACACTGCAGTCTACTATCAGTACGTAAAACAGGGAATTGAATGCAATTAGCAAAAACAAGAACATGTAATTAATATCTCTAAAGCACATCACACCCCATATTGGACCTGAATGATTGGCATAATGACATAATGAATTGGTTGTTTGGGGAAATTTGTTATCGCCTTAAAAAGATTTGGGGTCTTGTGTAGGTGAGCTTGTGTAGCTTGTGTGTGTGTGTGTGTGTGTGTGTGTCGGTGCACACACTGACATTAGCTGCTAAGTGTCATTAGGAAATGATCATTGTGGAAGTACGTTCTTTTAATATTACGTATGTAGAAAGGAAAAGTAAAACTCTTGGGTTTTGATTAAAACTATTGGGATTGTAAAGGTGCAGTAGAGGTCTGCAATCAGCCAACAAATTGTATATTTTGTAAGTTTGAACTCTTGTTTGAAAGTAAACCTTTTGGCAGGCTTGTGTCTGTGAGTGGGAGTAATCTAACCAAAATGTATGATGCTAAAAAACCATGACGCCCATTGAGTATGACCAAGGTCTAACATACAAATAACTCTGAAGGAAAATAACAATGTTTCCTCATAAACCACTCCGTCTATCAAAATTGGCGAGAACAGCTAATTATTTCCCCACTCTTTAAAAAGGCCTTTAACAAGCACACACAAATAAAAATCAACATGCAAATCAAATTGGCGGACATTCTGTAGAAACTAAATGATAAAACATGCAAAAGCGTAGCTAAATGAAGATAAATAAGTGGTGAGGGTAATAAAAAGGAAGGAGTATACCCAGGCAAGATGCAGCAGCAGCAGCAGCAGCAGCATTCGCCCGTTGTATCTTCACCCTTGGGTGTCAACAGGTGGGGGTGGGCGATAAGAGTTGTTTGATGTTGCCAGACATACATTTCCAACCACCCAACCTCAGCTACCACTCCTAGACCTGTCAGCAGACTTCAAAGCCCCCCAACTTCCCTCCATGTCCCCTCCTCTCTCTCTCTCTCTCTCTCTCTCTCTCTCTCTCTCTCTCTCTCTGTCTCTCTCTCTCTCTCCTTTCACTCTTCTCACGTTAATCCACTGCACTAGAGTCCTTCAGTTCAAAGCACACTGCACCCTCTGTCAGAACCTTACCTCATACCCCCATTCTGCATAAAAAATGCAACCGAACCAAACTTTTTTTTTTCTTTCTGCCCACCTATCCCTCCTCCCTCTATTGAGTAGCAATTACAGCTTTTCCAGCGCGGTGACCAGCCTTAGCTATTAATTAATCCCACAAAGAGCACTCGTTTCCTGGCTTTCTTAGATTGACAAGGGGTTGGGGAGGGGGAGGGGGTAGCAAACGAGACCCCCGTTTCAAAGGAGATCCAGCCCTGACTGAGTCAAAGAGAAAAGGGGGTGGAGGGAGTGAGAAGAAAGACTTTGCTCTCCCCAAAGTAAGTTTGAGGTGCATGGAGAGCGTATTTGATACCGGCGCCACTTGAATGTGATTGCATGCTTTGTTGCTGAGGGCTCTTCGCTAATCTTTACCTGCACAAAAAAAAAAAAAAAAAAAAAAAAACGCAGAGCGTTAGAAAACGCCATTGAAGTGCTTCTGAGAGTTGAGTTGAGAGGTTTTGCCTTTGGGTGGGCCGGGACGGATGCTAGGGAAGTGAGGGGTTACGGTCTCCCTTTTAGCTCAACGCACCATTTTTCTTCCTCAGAAAAGGGTTTATTTCCCTCAAACGGACAGGCCCATTGGTAAAGGCGTACAGTAGAGAGACAGAGGAAGCCACAGAGTGAAGGGGGGGGGGGGGGTGGGATTGAGAGAGAGAAAAAAGGGAGGGATGAAGAGAAGAAAGGGAGGGACTGGGGAGAAATGCTGCTGGTGAAAAAGGGTGGGTAATGAAAAGGGGATCAATTGTAGAATGACAGTAGACTTAGACTTAGACTTTTCATTCACGTACTGAACTGTGTGCGTGTGAGTGTTGGTCTGTCTGTGTGTTTGTGTGTGCTGCGTTGTGACTGTGTCTAAGTGGTGGACATCATCTTTTCCTGGGGCACCTTCCTTCCATTGGGCTAAAACTACTTGGCAACTGAACTGTGCACAACAGCTTACCAATGAATAGCTGACAATACTGTCCTTGAGGAAACAATTTTATAAAGAGTATTAAAACCCACCCTCCAGGTAAATTATGCACTACCTTTTTATGTGTGCTTAGCAACACTGCTAAGAATTGAGTCACTGCACAGGAATACACTGCAGCCGTTAGTGGCAGTGTGGCATAGTCAATAAACTGCAGGGCCATGCAGTATATTTTCCCATAGGTGTAAAGAAGGGGACAAGCAGGTTCAAGGTGCAGGAGCATGATCGTGACTTTCTTGCCTACAGTCCTGTGATGGCAAAGCACAGGCAGGTGTGAAGGCTGCACCTCCCAACCCCCAAACACCCCCCTTCAACACAGGAAGTGGATATGTCAGTAGTGTGCCGGAGGGAGACAAGCAGGGGCGATGAAAAAGACCAAGTTCACTGACCCCCAATGTCGATAGACGTCCAACCGGAAGTACTCACCGCCGAGTTGGCCAGATGTTTTTGAACGTCCTGCCCCCAAGCACACACAAACACACACACACACACACACACACACACACACACACACACACACACACACACACACACACACACACACACACACACACACACACACACACACACACACACACACACACACCTAGCCCAACTGTCAGAATGTGGTGCCTGGAATGAGGCCCTACAAACATGGACGAGTGTTTTTCTATCATTCATCAAGCTGATGTCAGAAGTCAGATTTTATTTCGGCTGTTATTTTTCTTGCCAGCTATATGCAGGTCATGTTTAATAAACGATGCAAGAAATAAATAGTCTAACCCAAACGAGATTAATGGCGTCACCTGATTGGATATGATGGTTCTTTCCTGTTCCATGTGCAGCCATTGGGCTAAGTTTGTTTTTGTTTTATTATTTTTCCCTTAAGGCTTTTTAACTGGAAGAATACAATTTTATGGTATTATATTTTACTTTTTCACATGTTTGTAGTGTTAATTTCCAATGAAGGATTTATAATATAGTAGGACATGGATTGTGGTCCAAAGTTTGTTTTTCTCTTCAAACAGAGAGCTTCCTGTTGAATAATATAGTACTCTGGAACAGACATATGATTAAAATGCATGTCATGCCTAATTAGCGTAATGTAGTCACAATGGGGGCACAATCAAATGTTTTAAACTGATTTAAAAAATCAGGACAATTATAACGTTTGTGTTGGCTTTGAGATTAATACTTAGCTTCACAACATATAAGTGTTAATATCTTCAGAGCTCTTGCTAATTTACAATTCACTTCCAAAAATCATAGGTTTTGTTCTAACTTAATTTTCTTTATTTTACTTTATGCAGTTGAATAAAAAAATATTAATATCAAACGATTGATGAACTGGTTTAAACATATATTCTTAAGCCACTGACAAGTCAATCTTTCAATATTTCTACTGTTAAAAATATTTTCTTGTCATTTAAACATTTTCCACTGGTGCTCGGCACTTTTCCTCGGAAAACTCTGAAAATACAACAATCCACTGACTGACGAAGGCCTCAATGAGGCCTTATCAATAGACTTCAGACAGATATAACATTTTCATTTTAAAACAACCATCTAAATGCATCAGTTAAGACAAATTTTCCTGCATGTTTTCTGTATGGGCACGGATAAACAAGTTAAAATTAGAAGTGCATGCTCTTGAAATAGTGTTTATTATTATAAAAAAAAGATTTTATATTTATTAAAACATGATTGAGTAATTAGCCTAAAAATATGTAATTTACAGAGGTAGTTTCTAAACGCAGTTTAGACATAGCAACTATCTGGCACCATCTACGCTAGTACAAATGTGATCGCAAGCATAAATAGCTAAATAGTTTGACGCGTTTGCTGTTTTCTGAGTACAAGTTTTCAATATTGTACCCTTTTTAGGTAAATGATAATAACAAACTTAAAGGCAATGAGGTTTACCAGGTATCTATACAAACTGTGTCAGCAGTTTAGAACAGTAAAATAAAATGAATACCATTTCATGGAACTTTAAAAGAAACTGCTGTTCTGCACCCCACACTGACAGTGGGTTGTGATGAGTCAGATGAAATTGAACTACATGGGTGCCAGCTTTGACCAGTAAATCGCTCTGTCTTAAAACATCAGTTGTTATTGAAAAAGTTCAGTAACAGTACAAGTATTTTTGTTTCCAGTAGCAGTTAATATTCGTTCAAAATAAAACGGCATGTATGTGCGTGACACAGTTATGTCTTCATATGTCTTCACAGTTATGTCTATACATATTTTGGGGTTGTGGGGAAAATCCTTCTTTCTCAAATGATCAGAAATATTGAAAACAATTCTTGTAAAACGTAAAAGTTATTAGATGACTTTAATAAAACAGACACATCTTTTCAGGTTATATAATACTCTGTTTGAGGATACCCTTTTCAGTAACAGTGCTCCTACAACGTATTGGAGTAAAGTTAAGAAATGTTGGAAGTCTTTATTAAGGTGGGCTTTATTTAACAAGAAAAATGTAAGCTTTACCAAGCCGAAGCCACGTCTTCCCCTTAACAACCCAAAATGGTGTGCCAACTCTCAGAGTGGGTCAAAAGCGGACCTAGGAAGAAGGTGATGACATCACACCTGCCTTGGATTTTCATCTTGCTCACACCCGAACCCAGAAACAGACCTCGCCATCGAAGGCCCTGTGTGTGACTCCCTCTG
>JAPMUY010000582.1:12500-15368 GCA_026901105.3 Galaxias olidus | reverse complement strand
AGGAGAGAGTAGAGAGAGGAGAGGAACGAGTAGAGAGGAGAGGAGATAGTGGGAGAAAGGGAGGAGAGGAGAGGGGAGGAGAGGAGAGGAGAGGAGAGGAGAGGAGAGGAGAGGGGAGGAGAGGAGAGGAGAGGAGAGGGGAGGAGAGGAAAGGAGAGGAGAGGAGAGGAGAGGAGAGGAGAGGGGAGGAGAGGAGAGGAGAGGGGAGGGGAGGAGAGGAGAGGAGAGGAAGGGAGGAGAAGAGATAGAGGGAGGAGAGGAAAACATATGGTGGTATCAGGTAAGAGGGAGGAGAGCAGATAGAGGGAGGAGGAGGAGAGGAGAGGAGAGGAGAGGAGAGGAGAGGAGAACATATGGTGGTATCAGGTAAGGGAAGAGATGAGAGTAAAAATAAGATGGATGATGGAAGAGTACAAGACAGACAGAGGGAATGAAAGAAGAAATGAAAGAAAGACAGAAAAAAAGAAAGAAAGAAAGAAAGAAAGAATCGTTGAGTTTAGTTTTAAGACAATCACTGTGTTCAGGTGAGTGACTGACTGTCCAATCAGACAGAAGCAGGTACATCAGACATCTTAAGCTACCTGCAGGCCAGGTGAGTGACTGACTGTCCAATCAGACAGAAGCAGGTACATCAGACATCTTAAGCTACCTGCAGGCCAGGTAAGTGACTGACTGTCCCCCAGACAGAAGCAGGTACATCAGACATCTTAAGCTACCTGCAGGCCAGGTGAGTGACTGACTGTCCAATCAGACAGAAGCAGGTACATCAGACATATTAAGCTACCTGCAGGCCAGGTAAGTGACTGACTGTCCAATCAGACAGAAGCAGGTACATCAGACATCTTAAGCTACCTGCAGGCCAGGTAAGTGACTGACTGTCCAATCAGACAGAAGCAGGTATATCAGACATCTTAAGCTACCTGCAGGCCAGGTAAGTGACTGACTGTCCAATCAGACAGAAGCAGGTACATCAGACATCTTAAGCTACCTGCAGGCCAGGTAAGTGACTGACTGTCCAATCAGACAGAAGCAGGTACATCAGACATCTTAAGCTACCTGCAGGCCAGGTGAGTGACTGACTGACTGTCCAATCAGACAGAAGCAGGTACATCAGACATCTTAAGCTACCTGCAGGCCAGGTGAGTGACTGACTGACTGTCCAATCAGACAGAAGCAGGTACATCAGACATCTTAAGCTACCTGCAGGCCAGGTGGTCTTCAGTGGACCCTGACAAAAAGCCCAGCTGGGATCATATCATGTCTTCATATCAGCTGCCACGCTCAGCAGAACACAGAGCCCTAAAACACATTCAGTTACAACAGTAGCAACATGGACCCCAATGTGCCCAGTGTGCTACCAACATTTTATTTACTTCTCTCAACTTTCTTTACCCTATCCATATCTCTATCTCTCTATTTCTTTATCTGCCTCTCTCTCTCTCTACCTCTCTCTATCTGCCTCTCTATCTGCCTCTCTCTCTCTCTATCTCTCTCTCTCTCTGCCTCTCTCTCTCTATCTGTCCTTTCTCCTCTACCCTCTCTCTCTCACCTTTGTTTTCCCTGAACCAGAAGGAGGGGAGCCAAATGAATGCAATGTCCTTCTCCCTAAAATCCAATTTATTATAGAGATAATACAATCATCTTAGCAGGATGGATTGCTCTTTCATCTAAATCAGACAGCTGTGATAAAAATGCACTGTGCCCAAACACAATTGCTGTGAGAGTGGCACAGAACAAGGCAGAACAACAACCAATGTTCCTAGCTTCCTAGGTGTAGCTGCACAGCTAATGTGGACCGAGGCGTTAGCGATTAGCGTTAGCATGCACCTAAGTCACTACATGGTATTTTAAAGTGTATAACAATAGTCTATTGAATAGACCGGACATTTTGTACGTTTGTTTAGTTAATCTAAAAAACAAACATAAACTTTTACCATGCCTGTCATGCCTACTTTTATTAATATTCAAAAATAAACATTTACCTTGCCTGGCTCCAGTAATGTAAAGAACCGGTCCACTTCCTTGTTAAATGCTGTTATCCGGATCTCTCCCTGTCCATCAACACAAACACGCAATTAAAGAATAAAAAGGTTGACCATTTTAGAAATAAAACTTCACTATGTTGATCTCTCTCTGTCCATCAACACAAACACACAGTCAAAAAATAAAAAGAGAAGCCACATTACAAATAAAACATCAATCTATTGAATACGTTGACTAAAACAAGGTCCATCCATCCATTAGCTATACCGCTTATCCTGTACAGGGTCACGGGGGGGCTGGAGCCTATCCCAGCCGACACAGGGCGAGAGGCGGGGTACACCCTGGACTGGTCGCCAGTCTATCACAGAGCCGACACATAGGGACCGACAACCACTCACACTCACATTCACACCTACAGGCAATTTAGAGTCACCAATTAACCTGCCAGTTTTTGGACTGTGGGAGGAAACCGGAGCACCCGGGGGACACCCACGCAAACACGGGGAGAACACACAAACTCCACACAGAAAGACCCTTGGGTCAGGTGGGGATTGAACCCAGGACCTTCTTGCTGTGAGGAAACAGGGCTAAGCACCTAAAACAAGGCATTATGGGTTAATGTTCCTGTCAGCTAAAGCAGGTGTGACTGAAGAGGGGGCGGTCAGTCAGATCAGGCGGACTCACACTCTCATCCACAACCTCAAAGGAGAAGAGCTTGCCCTCGCCTCTGGAGTTACTCCAGGTCCTCACACTGCTCTTAGCACTGAGCTGGGCTCTGATGGTCCACCTGAGAGAGAGAGAGAGAGAGAGAGAGAGAGAGAGAGAGAGAGAGAGAGAGAGAGAGAGAGAGAGAGAGAGAGAGAGAGAGAGAGAGAGAGAGAGAGA
>JAPMUY010000582.1:0-7500 GCA_026901105.3 Galaxias olidus | reverse complement strand
GTCTAATACAGAGCTCAAAAATGTATTTTCTTTGATAATGAGGTGTGAACTCCTTCTCCCACAATGCCTAGCAGCAGGTAGCATGAGAGTGTGTATTGTACTGAGTACTGAGTGTCAGAGTGTGTGTGTGTGTGTGTGTGTGTGTGTGTTGTACTGTGTACTGTGTGTCAGAGTGTGTGTGGCTGTGTTGATGTTGATATATGTGTGTTTGTACAGAGTACAGTATCTGGAATATTGTGTGTGTGTGTGTGTGTACAGTGTAAGGAGTGTGTGTGTGTCTGTATGTGTGTGTGTGTGTGTGTGTATGTATGAGTGTGTGTACAGTCTAAGGAGTGTGTGTGTGTGTGTGTGTGTGTGTGTGTGTGTGTGTGTGTGTGTGTGTGTGTGTGTGTGTGTGTGTGTGGTTCACACCCTGGCCCACTTTGGAACACCGAGATGATCAGCCACACACACCAGCATCAGGACAGAGGGAGGGAGGGAGGGAGAGAGAAAAGGCAGTAGGAGAGAGAGAGAGAAAGGCAGTAGAGACAGAGGGAGGGAGGGATAGACGGGGTGGTAGATAGAGGGAAGGATAGATCGAGAAAGGCAGGAGAGAAAGAGAGAGAGAGGGATTGATAGAGGGAAGGATGGATGGAGAGAGGCAGGTGAGACAGAGAGAGAGGGGGAGGGGGGGCAGTCCCACAAAAATAAACCCTTAAACACACCCTAAACTGTTCTATACCCCAGTGTCTGTGTGTGTGTGTGTGTATGTGTGTGTGTGTGTGTGTGTGTGTGTGTGTGCGTGTGTGTGTGTCCTAAGGGAAATCACAGATAGAACAGCTATTTTCAGACGAGGGATAATTAACATCAATATTCATGCACACACATCCTAAGAAGAACGAGAGGCCAAGGTGAGAGAGAGAGAGAGAGAGAGAGAGAGAGAGAGAGAGAGAGAGAGAGAGAGAGAGTGGGAGAGAGAGAGAGAGAGAGAAAGCGAGAGAGAGAGAGTGGGAGAGAGACAGGGAGAGAGAGGGAGAGAAAGAGAGAGAGAGAGAAAGAGAGAGAGAGAGAGAGTGGGAGAGAAAGAGAGAGAGAGAGAGAGAGAGAGAGAGAGAAAAGAGCAGGATTAGAGGAAGAGAGAGAGAGAGAGAGAGAGAGAGAGAGATAAAGAGAGAAAGAGAGAGAGAGATAGAGAGTGATGGATTAGAGGAAGAGAGCGAGGAAAATAAAGGAAAGGAGAGGGGTAGAAAGAGAGACAGAAGAAGAAGAGGGATAGAGAGGGACAAAGAGAAACAGAGGGAACAAGAGAAAGAGAAGAAGAGCAGGGACAACAGGTTGAGTCTAATTCCACAGTAGAAGAGGACATCATAGTGACTATCACCACTCTCCGTAGTCATAGTGACTATCACCACTCTCTGTAGTCATAGTGACTATCACCACTCTCTGTAGTCATAGTGACTATCACCATGACTATCACCACTCTCCGTAGTCATAGTGACTATCACCATGACTATCACCACTCTCCGTAGTCATAGTGACTATCACCATGACTATCACCACTCTCCGTAGTCATAGTGACTATCACCATGACTATCACCACTCTCCATAGTCATAGTGACTATCACCACTCTCTGTAGTCATAGTGACTATCACCATGACTATCACCACTCTCCGTAGTCATAGTGACTTTCACCATGACTATCACCACTCTCTGTAGTCATAGTGACTATCACCATGACTATCACCACTCTCCGTAGTCATAGTGACTATCACCATGACTATCACCACTCTCCGTAGTCATAGTGACTATCACCATGACTATCACCACTCTCCATAGTCATAGTGACTATCACCACTCTCCGTAGTCATAGTGACTTTCACCATGACTATCACAACTCTCCGTAGTCATAGTGACTATCACCATGACTATCACCACTCTCCGTAGTCATAGTGACTATCACCACTCTCTGTAGTCATAGTGACTTTCACCATGACTATCACCACTCTCCGTAGTCATAGTGACTATCACCATGACTATCACCACTCTCCGTAGTCATAGTGACTATCACCATGACTATCACCACTCTCCGTAGTCATAGTGACTATCACCACTCTCTGTAGTCATGGTGACTATCACCACTCTCCGTAGTCATAGTGACTATCACCATGACTATCACCACTCTCCGTAGTCATAGTGACTATCACCACTCTCTGTAGTCATGGTGACTATCACCACTCTCCGTAGTCATGGTGACTATCACCACTCTCCGTAGTCAAAGTGACTATCACCACTCTCCGTAGTCATAGTGACTATCACCACTCTCCGTAGTCATGGGGACTATCACCACTCTCCGTAGTCATGGGGACTATCACCACTCTCCGTAGTCATGGGGACTATCACCACTCTCCGTAGTCATGGGGACTATCACCACTCTCCGTAGTCATATGACATAACATTAGATCTCATAGGCCGAGTGTAAGGGGTTAAAGCTCACTGTCAATGGAGGTTCTCTATCTAGATCTATGTCTGGGAAACCAGACCATAGGGTTCAACAACATAGATAATAACGTCGACGTAACTATATACAATCATTGTAATTATAGATTGACATAGGTAATATGTCACCACTAGCTACTATGAGCTACTAATAATCTAGTCCTCATGAGCTACTATTAGATAAAAATATTATAGATAACTTATTAATGATATCATATGGTAGCCTCACCCCTCTCTATCATATCAAGCTTATCATATGGTACTGCACACAGGTAAAAACAGTAATCGTAGACTATATATTATGTAATAATACTTCTCATAGGCCTACATCACAAGTGGCGCTTTATGATCAGTAAAGGTATGTTTGACTTCGACTTAAAATGATTGATATTCCACAATCATCATTCTCTAAATATCCATCATGTAGCTCTCACCAACTCACAGGGAGAAGAGGAATTCACAGAACGGTATTCACACACACACACACACACACACACACACACACACACACGCAAACCTGCACATATACACACACAAACACACATGCACACACAGAAACCTGCACACATGCACATAAACACACACGCATGCAACCTGCAGATACACACAAACAAACACACATGCATGCACAGAAACACACACACCCATGCACGCCAACATGCACATACGCGGGAATAAAACAGTGTTCAGGAAACCTTGAACTTGAGGCAAGGCTGCCAGCCTACGCATGATTCCACAAGAACTCCCTGAACACACACACACACACACACACACACACACACACACACACACACACACACACACACACACACACACACACACACACACACACTCTACTCACGAGCCCACCCACCACTCACAGGCTTGCTCCATGCAAACAGACACAAACACACACACTCACTCACTTCACAGACAGACACACACACACACACACACACACACACACACACACACACACACACACACACACAGGCTTGCTCCATGCAAACATACGCAAACACACAAACACACACACACTCGCAAATTCATGGAGATACACACACACACACACACACACACACACACACACACACACACACACACACACACACACACACACACACACACACACACACACACACACACACACACACACACACTACTCACGAGCCCACCCACCACCCACAGGCTGGCTCCATGCAAACAGAGCAGGCCAGGCTAGGCTGTGAGCACCAATGGCTCCCTGATGGACCCTTAATAAGAGCAGCCAGCGGTCAGCAGTCAGCCATCTCATTTGGGACTACGTGTGTTCAAATAACACCCTCCATTTAGAAGCCCTGGTGATGGGGTGCAAGCCAGCTCTACAGACAGACACATTCAAGTGTTTCTGCTTTGCAATAAATAGTGATTTTGATACTTCATAATATATATATACAGCCCACTGGTCAGCACCAACTGTTACCATGCACTAGTCATCCCCAGCACCATCTAGGACTGAACAATAGGATTTTAGGCTGAGTTGGTATACACAAAAATTATAATAATAAAGATTAAGAATTTAAAAAAAACAATAGAGGCATCTCTGTCAAACAGGTAGATTTGTGGAATAGTTGAAACCAGGGAATTAAGAACGGGTAGTAGTTATACACTCGCAAATAATATATATATATATATGTATATTTTTTTTTTTGGGTGAACAAAATTGTGGTAAACAAATATTAACCTGGTGTATGATCATCATCGTCTATGAAATGTTTGTTTTTTGTTTCTGAATTTGTTTCCTTTAGTATACAGTTACCTATTAGATTAGCTGTTATGTAAAAAAGGGCAGATATAATAACCTAAAGCTTGTGCCTTTTTCAATCACTATCGCTTCTTTTTTCATTTAAATGAAATACCTTACTGCTTTTTATTTATTTAATGTGCTTCATTACGTAAAACTGTAAACAAGGCCCGAAAATAAACGGCTACTACTAGGTGACAGCTAACAGTGACATGAACGTGCGCTGTTCTTTTTTATCTGTGGCTCTCTCTAGTGGTGGTAAATATAGTAGCAACCACAAGGCGATGCCCAAAACAACAGACCAGTGCTGAAGGACTTTGAGGGGGATGGGGCTGGAGATGGAAACTTCTGAGCTGTTTTCTGGGGTGACGTGGTCGGACTCTGGCCTGAAAGATTAGCAAAAATAACAGATTATTAGTTTATTAAACAGAAAGGAGAGTGAGATGAACGGGTCAGAATACTGACTACCCCCTCTGATCAGAAATATAAATGTACATTAATCTGCTTCCTGCATTTAAAAAATGATGAACCTTGGGGTTAAAAATTATTTCACATCTACAAAGGTTAATGCTTATCATGAAAAACACGTGTCTGTGTCTATTCTTAAAGTATGTGTCACGGTGTATTTATACAGTATGTGTCTGTATTGTGTTGCTGTGTTTCTACATATAGTATGTGTCTGTATTGTGTATTTATAAACAGTATGTGTCTGTATTGTGTGATTGTGTTGCTGTGTTTCTACATATAGTATGTGTCTGTATTGTGTATTTATAAACAGTATGTGTCTGTATTGTGTGATTGTGTTGCTGTGTTTCTACATATAGTATGTGTCTGTATTGTGTTGCTGTGTTTCTACATATAGTATGTGTCTGTATTGTGTATTTATAAACAGTATGTGTCCTAATTGTGCCTGTTTCTTAAGCTTAAATAAATATTAAATAATACAATTGTGTGATTGTTTGCTGTGTTTCTACATATAGTATGTGTCTGTATTGTGTATTTATAAACAGTATGTGTCTGTATGTGTGATTGTTGTCTCTCTAGTGTGTTCTACATATATATGTGTCTGTATTGTGTATTTATAAACAGTATGTGTCTGTACAGTGTGATTGTGTTGCTGATTCCATTGGAATAGACATACCAGTGCTGTGGTCTTTGTATGGGGCTGTGAGATGGATAATACTTCTGAGCTGTTTTCTGTGACGTGTGTCGGATTGGTTGCTGAAAGTTTAACAAAAATAACAGATTATTAGTTGTATTGTGTATTTATAAACAGATGTGTCTGTAGTGTGAGTGTTGATGAACATATAGGGTTTCTGACTACCCCCTGTGATCAGAAATATAAATGTACATTAATCTGTTCCTGCATTTAAAAAATGATGAACCTTGGGGTTAAAAATGATTTTACATCTACAGGTTAATGCTTATCATTGAAAAACACGTGTCTGTGTGTGATTGTGTTGCTGTAAAGTATGTGTCACGGTGTATTTATACAGTATGTGTCTGTGTATTGTGTGATTGTGTTGCTGTGTTTCTACATATAGTATGTGTCTGTATTGTGTATTTATAAACAGTATGTGTCTGTGATTGTGTGATTGTGTCAGTAAATATAGTATGTGTCTGTGATTGTGTGATTGTGTCGCTGTGTTTCTAAATATACTGTAGTGTCTGTATTGTTCTCTAAGCCATCATTGTAAATAAGAACGTATTCCAAATGGACTTGCCTGTTTTAATTAAGCTTAAATAAATATTAAATAATACAACTTGTAATTGTTTCAGTAAAGACTGGATGTGTGTATGGCTCTCTCTAGTGGTGGGAAATATATTGCAGCCAAAAGGAGTGGGCCACACAGAACAACAGATTCCATTGGAATAGACCCACCAGTGCTGAAGGTCTTTGAGGGGGATGGGGCTGGAGATGGAAACTTCTGAGCTGTTTTCTGGGGTGACGTGGTCGGACTCTGGCCTGAACAAAAACAACAGGTTATTAGTTTATTATACGGATAGGAGAGTGAGATGAACAGACTAGACTAGACTAGAATGAATGTGTATGGTGTTATTGTTTATGTATATACAATATGTGTCCGTTGTTGTTGTTGTTGTTGTGTCGTATCTGTTGTCGTGGTTGTCGTAGTTACCATCTTTGTAAGGAGTAGGTGAACCGATCTTCCTCCCAACCTCCTCGGCTCTCCTCACCACCTCTACCTCAAGTAGGATCACTACGCGCCTGGAGCACACACACACACACACACACACACACACACACACACACACACACACACACACGCACACACACACACGCACACGCGCACACGCACACGCACACGCACACGCACACACACGACATAAAGCCAGCGTGAGGTAACATTGAATGATATTGAACAGGAGTCAGAGAGAGATAGAGAAAGAAAGGAATTAATAAGAACTGTACAGTAATGTGTATCTGTACTGCAGAGTAAGGTGTGTCTGTACTGCAGAGTAAGGTGTGTCTGTGCTGCAGAGTAAAGTGTATCTGTACTGTACCTGCCATCCTGCAGAGTGCTAGTCACGTGTCTATTCAGCAGACACACACACAATGGCTCCAAGATCTTCTCCTCATCAACCAGACCGTTCAGCTGGGTGGCTAACATAAAAGCTGCAAACACACACAAAAACAGATAAACACAGATCAACACACACAAAACACAGATAAGCACACACAAAACACAGATAAACACACACACACAAACACAGATAAACACACACACACAAACACAGATAAACACACACACACAAACACAGATAAACACACACAAAACACAGATAAACACAAAAAAACACAAAAACATACGATGCGAATCATATGACAGAGGGATTGTTTAAACAAATAAAAGGTAAAAAAAAAAGGTGTTATGTCATCATGTCTGTTTTTTCCCGGGTCAGAACTTACAGGCCAAAGAGTGCAGGCCGTCACTCATCATGAGACGGAACCTGGGTGGGCCGGTACCCACCTCGATCCGACGGATGTTCTGAAAGGAACAGGAAACAGAGTGTCCTTATTTTGGTAGAATGAAGTGACTGCTGGGTAATTTAGGGACAAGAAAGGGCAAATGTATTTATACTGCACATTTCAAACACACAGGAAATTCAAAGTGCCAAGAGACACAAGCGACAAGCTGGTAGACACAGATCAAGGAATACAACAAAAACAATGATAAAAATAATAATACAAATTAGGAAATCAATAATAAAGGAGCACAATATACAACAGGTCAGCAGAAGG
>JAPMUY010000581.1:0-15293 GCA_026901105.3 Galaxias olidus | reverse complement strand
TTATTATGCCATATTCTACAGTCCAGAAATGTGGTTTGAGTGTCACACTTGATTAGCCTCAACTGTACTGAATCTGGGATATGTGTTACTTCAGTGTCCTACCAGAAATGACTGCAATGTTAGTTAAAATATAAAGATATCAAAAACGGCAATAAAAATCTCTAGGTCTCAGAGGGTTAATATTTGCTGCCATTGGGACAGATTATGAACAGATTTCATATTAAATATCAACTATTTGCAGATAATATCCAGCTCTACTTTTCATTTAAACCAAGTGAGGTTTATAGGTTACCATGTCTCCTGGACTGCCTTAATGCTATCAGGGACTGGACGGCGGAAAATTTCTTACAGCTAAATGCTGATAAGACTGAAGTCCTGATTGCTGCTCCAGAAAAGGTTGCTCCCTTGATAAAGCAAATTATTGGGCCCCTTTCTTCTGTCGCACACTCTAACCTGCGTAATTTATGGGTTGTATTTGATCAGTCCTTGTCGTTTGACACTCATGTTAATCAGCTGACTAGGTCATGTTTCTTTCACTTAAGAAATATTTGTAAACTAAGATCTGCAGCTTCAAATGTATAATTATAGATGATTAAGCATGCCTTCATTTCATCTCGCATCGACTATTGTAATGCACTTTTCTCCTCGCTTAACAAGTCTGCCCTGAATCGTCCGCAGACAATTCAGAATGCTGCTGCAAGACTACTTACTAGGTCAAAAACAGTCTCACATCACCCCTATACTCAAAACTCTTCACTGGCTCCCTGTAGCGTATAGGATACAGTTTAAAATGCTCACTAACTTACAGAGCATTGCACGGGCAGGCTCCTGCTTGTGTGGCCGATCTACTTCATCCACACTCATCAGCTCGCTCTCTTAGGTCAAACAAGCTACTTTTATTGTCTGTCCCTCGCACCCACCTAAAGACGCGTGGTGATCGAGCTTTTGAGGCTGTAGCACCTAATCTGTGGAATACTCTGCCCACAATTTTAAGGTCTCTTGTTTCTGTGGATTCTTTTAAAAGCCAGCTAAAGACATCTGTTTAGACAGGCATTAGGGTAATTTTTATGCACTAGGTCTGCATTTTATGTATTTATTGTCTATTGGTTATTGTTTATTTTTAGTTGCGTGTATTTTTTTTTATGTACTGTGATTTTAGTTTTGCTCGTGTAAAGCACTTTGTGACTTTTTCTGTGAAAAGCGCTTTATAATTCAACTTTACTGACTTACTTACATCTCATAAAAAACGTGCAGTTTGGTAGTATTTTAATTGTCTAGAAAATGGAAATAAGGTTGGATGTAGGCTGTCAGAATAAATTGACATATAACCACTCAACCGGAGCAATGCCTAACGCAAGGAGAGCAGGCTGCTGCTGCTGCTGATAGCCAAACCCATGTGACGTCGTTTACCGCACCAACCGAGTTCAAGTTGTCAAACGGCTCTTACGCGCAATATTTTTATGGATAATGTGACGTCGTTTACCGCACCAACCGAGTTCAAGTTGTCAAACGGCTCTTACGCGCAATATTTTTATGGATAATGTTTAGATTCAATTGTGCTGAATTTGGACTGTTTCCTGCGTGTTTAAACTAGCTTAAAATGCCTCTAATATCTAAGGGAAATTCTTAATATTTATATGTGGGAACTGTTCAACCATAAAGTGACACAAAATATAAACATCACGTCATAAAAACTCTCGCCACGCCTCTCCCCTCAGTGACTCAAGTCGCAAAGGCGAGTAAAGCTGCGCCAGTTAAAAAAAAAAATGCTCTGTCAAAATATAATAACTCAAAAATGTACGTATATGTTATAGGTCCGGGTCCGGATAGGAGTGCCCTCTGAAATAGTTGGTAGTCCGGTCATTGAAACTCACTGTGCTCCAGAAAGTGGGCCAGGCCAGGCAGGTCCTCTGGATCACTGAAGCTCCCCACGCTGATGCACAGAGCAGCTGCAGACTGGGACACAGAAGGATGCAGACCACACAACCCATTGCTTTTAAGGAATAATCAGAATATACAATTAATCTACAGAACGTTTACTAGTCAGGGTCCAGGGTGTTGTATAATTGTTGCATGTTTTGTTTTGCATTTGAAAAAAAAGCATGTTTCAATTACGTGAAACTGAGTAGAACTGTTAACCTCTTAGCAATAGGGTTTGATTTTTAAATGTTAGTCTAAAAAGACATACCTAAATTGCACAACCAACAATAACTGAAGAAGTTTAAAAGTCATATGCAAGTGTCTAGTATTATTTGAAAGCTAATAATCTTGTAATTTCTTACGGTGTGCTAATTTATTGTGTAGGGGCAATTATACTTTTGTACATTTATAAATACGAGATAAATGTCGAATGGCCAAGTTTTGAACTTCTAGGACAAATGCACTACAGGGCTCCAAACAACATTGCCTTCACACAAAGCCAAAGTCTGTGGACTTCTGTTTTGTCATGCGTAGATCATGCACACAAGTTTTTTCAAAACTAATGAAGCAATTCATCATATCCGTTAAAAAGGTTGAATTGGCTACCTTTTTGGGGCTTAAAAGCTGCAGTATGTAGTTCTAGAGAATTGGGGGGAAAATCGCAAGCATTTGAATCACAACACTCAAAAAAGCCAACCTCCTGAGTCTTTGGTCCCTCTTATCCCTCTCAAAGGCCCATCCCACACATGCCCGTGCGCGCACTGACTTGAATTGTGCATATTTTTGGTTCTCACCAACAACGCACAAAGCGATATCTGATTCCGAGGTGAGAAACAAAAGAATCCCAAAACGTCTGATCGTGAACGCTCTAAAACTGAGTGGTTCACACCAAAGCAACGAGCAGAGACACAAATCACCGTTTCCACAGTAACGACATACAGTTAGCTAATGTTAAGAAAAACAATTTCATAATTGTATTCCCCTGTTAGTATGAGCAAGTGCATGACAATCGTTTTTATTTAGCTGTGATTGGCACCATAGCTACTGAGTATATCCAACATATGCATGTAAACAAATAATGCCTTTTTGACAAATCTGGCGCGATACTTCCTAACGTTCTAAAACTGCACTTGGCGATTTGACAAGCCAAGTTTTTTGCAACGACATTCAGCTGCCTTGCAACTAGTTCACACAGCTGCTACAATTCGCGTTCCAAACAAAAGTAACAACAAGCTTGTTTGGAGGGTGATGCTGTGAGCAGACCTGTATTTTACCTAGGAGTGTGCACGTGAGGTGATTGAAAGGCAGGTAGCCCTTACTCCTTGCAAAAAACTCCCTTGATTGGTTGGGGATAGGCGGGCGTCCCAAGATTTTTAAAAAGTTGAATACAGAGCCCAGGGCGCTCATATATAGCGCACCTTCTCTCTGAGCGTATGGTTTAATGATATCCTCCAGGAGGTATGTAAAAAAACATAAAAACTTTATTTATTGCTAGAAATTGAAACTTACATACTGCACCTTCAAGTTGAATCCCAATGGATTTCACTCCATCTTGGTACTGTCTCAATGTGCCTTGCTCTTACAAAAAACAAATGTATGCAGTGGAATTGTGAGATTTTAACGATGAGACTGACATACACTTTATCTTGCTTTGGATATTCATAAGCCGACAGAATACTGTGCACCCAGTTTTCTCCTAACTGTAGCTTGCTGACGTCGTTCCTTTTATTACAATTCAGTGACTCAACATAAATCGTTAAAAAAAAAAAACTATGTAACTGTCGTTACATAAATGATCACATTAAAAGTTACTTTTAAAACCAAAAACCATTGAACCACATTCAAAATAATGAGAATTTCCCGGGAGCGAGCACAGTGTGCGCTATGAAGTTTAAGTCTGCAGTTACGAACTTCCGCATGATTGACCTGTCAAATGCATTGATCAATAGACATGTATCCGTTGAAAGCCCGCCTACATGAGAGGAATGGGTCAGAATCGCCCCCAAAAATAATACTGCTAAGCTTTGGTTGACATTAACAGCACAGATAAAAATTTGAAGCTAAACAAAACTGACATTTTAGTAATACTTGCATGATTGGAAGGTACAATGGTCATAATCAAATGAATATAGCTGACTGATCATGTAATCTACTGAAATGTTCTCTTAAAATGCAAGGAAATATGCCCTTCAGGTTAATCTTAGACCTTTGACAAGACTGAGTAAATACATAGTGTCGACATTGGCCACATTCATCTGTGTGTACTGCATGTCTTAAAATATTGACTGTGTAAAACATGGATACTCTGAGTTACAGAGTAAATGTTTGTCTGAGTTACAGACAGACAGACAGAGCTCACAACATGGCAGTCAATTTTATGACAAACTTGCCCACCCAACATATTGCAACAGACTTTCCACAGACAAATCAGACACACACACATAGACAGACAGATCGGTATTTACTATTGGATAGTTAGTCTAACTATTGGACGTACAATCATGAGATTGATATCACTCATCGGGTTGAACTCCCCGTGTAGCTGCAGCTGTCGTGAGATTAGAGGCTGGTGGTCCCGCTCCCTGGCCTAAAGCAGTGTTCTCAGACGGCACTGACTAAACTGTACGGGGTTAGAGGAAAGGTCAAGGAAGAGCTAAAAAACATTATATTTGTCATATTTCGCCACCGACATGTGGACCAGTTGAATTTACAGTGTATTGTGTCAAGTGCACTTTCTTTCATTAGGTGTACATAAGGGTTGAAAATAATACACTGGGTACTCAGATACATATGTGCCAAAAACACTTTGATAAGTAATTTTCTTTAAGTTTTGTACCTTCTGGATTCTTCAAGTTTTAGTCAGCACCAGACATAACATTTAGTTTTATATAATGGAGATATTAACCATAATCGAGTGATTTTGAAAAATGTATTGTGATCATTTTTATTGTCATATCGCCCAGCCCTAATACAACTGTTCAGAATTGAAGCAAACTCAATAACCAATTATTTTGCATAAACATGTCAGCACTCCAATTTTGGTCCTTTTAGGTAAGATTAAAATTGCAAATATATTCTGTTCCACATTTTGCTCAAAGAATAACAATGCAAACCGTATCAGAACGACAAATGTGACAAAAATTATACATTGAATGGATTTTTGTTTAACTGGAGGCGAACAATGAAGCTCGACTGCATAAATTGGATTGGCTGAAACGCTGGCTATTCCACCTCTTATCTGAGGGCAGGCCGGTGCGCGCTAACAAACTAAGAGTAATATTGAGACAGCACTATAGTTGGAGTGGTTGTATTGATTTGGTCTCGCTAGCATTTGCAATAAGAAATATTTAGGCTAAGCCAAAGGGGCATCCGAGAAATCTTTATACCCCCGAAATCAGTCAAATATTTGCTTGAAAAAAAATACTATCTTAAAGTAATCGGATTGATATTTGGACAAGCAAGTTCCTAGCGCTATTTTTATTTTTTAACTAGCTAGATAGTATCACATTTGATTCATGTGCTGCATGAGACACAACTAGCCACCCAATTTGGGTTCAACCTAAAAGATCTCTTTGGATGGATAGAAAGGATTGCTAGATTAGTTACTAAAATTTGTGTTCATAATTCCAACGTCCCATGCACGGCGAGACAGCTAGAAGTGCACACAGATTTCGGTTTAGTGTTAAACAGGCAAATTTGCCTTTGCAATGGGAACACTTGCGTTCAAAGGTTTGCCTAGACATGACGGACACCTTGCTCAATGAATATCCAGTTTCAAATATCTGAATTTCTTTTTAAAGATGAATTAAAATATGATGAACACTAAGGCCGAGTGTATATTTAATATATGCAATTGTCCCAACACAACAAATTAGCACACCTTAAGAAATTACAAGGTATCGGCTTTCAAATAATACTGGACACTCATGTGACACTTAATTGAACAACCAACTGAATAAGTTTGTTGTTCAATTAAGGTATGTCTTTTAATTATAGGCAAACATAAAAACGTATTTTTTAATATTGTTGTTTACGTAAAGATAAATAACAAATCAATTTTAGAACCTATATTGCCTGGTTTATTGTGCTTTTAGGCATCGGCAGTGATCGAATTGTTAAAAGTTAAGGGGGATGGTAAAATATCTGACCAGGTGTATATATTTTTATTAATGACCAATTTAGCCAATCATTCCATGACAACATTGGTGTAAACACTCAGCTGACAAGAGTTGAGGTTATATGTTTGTAAGACAAGTGTTAAAGCATATGACAGAATTAAAACTCATGCAGTCACAAAGGTGCATAGCCAATGGTATCCCTGAAAAAACCTGCACACACAAACCTCCAATATTACCCTGCAAACCATATGAGGTTTTTTTCAAGTTAGAAATATAGCAAAAATTATATATTCATTAGTTTAATTAATTCCTTAAAGTATAGTCCAATTTAACTGTCAAAAGCAAAATTCTGACCAACCTGCTTCTCAGAGCTCCCTTTTTTCCCTCTGTTTTCTTCCTCCTCCTCCTCAAAGTCACTGTCATGCTCTTCCTCCCCATTCTCATCTTCCTCCTCTGTCCTTTCACCAGAGTCCCCATCTTCAGCATCCTCCTGTTTTTCTTCTTCATCATTCCCCTGTTTAGAAATCCCCTTCAAATCCGCACCACTGAAGTCAGAGACGAGTAGTGCTCTTAGACCATTGCTCAGCTCAATATACCTGACAGCAAGAATTGAATGATTAAGTGAATGCGATAATGGATAAAAGGAAGGCAATAAATGGCAACATACTAGGTTAACAGAATGATAATAATCTTTACTTAACCAGGTGAGTCAACTGAGAACTAATTATTTTACAGTGGCAACCAGGCCCAGTGGTAGACAAAAGCATATATAATAAGTACAGACAATAAGCAAAGACATGGATCCTTCAAAGCACATACATGTCCATCAACAAGGAATCAAGCTGACGTTTAAAAACAGCTTGAGAAACGTCCGCCTATGATGTTAATTGTTCCAATCATTGGCTGCTGCATAATGAAAGGAATTACGCCCGGCAACGGTAGACACTGTAGGAACTACTAGAGTGATCAGAGTACTTGACATTTTACATTGTAGGAGGATACTACCCTACTTAACAGGGCCTGAAGATCGAGAGGGTTTAGGTTTAGACTATGGCATAGTTGCACTATGTGCTAAGCACCTGTTGAGCAAGGACGGCCAGCCTATCACGGTGTAAAGTTGACAGGGATGATGAGTATAATATGGTACCCCGGTGACAAATCTAATTGCTACCTCATGGTAACCAGTGATTCCTGCAATTTTTCTACCAGAGTTCTTCTTACTGAATGACTAAAAGAAGACCCGTTGCAAAAAAGAAACCCATGCCTGGATTTAACTTTACCTTGAGGTTTATCAGTGTGAGATGAAAAAGTTGTAGAATCACAATTACTTAGGACAGATAAAAAGGTATGCTTACGTTGTAACATAATTACATGCAGTAGCAATGGCATGAATTAACTAACAAGAAAAGTGCTTACAAATGTTGTTGGGATATATTCATTATCCATTTATTTTGTTTCTTCTTACCTATACTTTTTTGGGTCGCTGGGAGATTTAATGATCTGCATGTCTCCGGGGTCACACTCCTCTCCTCCACCTCCATCCCCAGCAGCTAGTCGATTTCTGTGGTCGCCCATAGGGGGTGGCTCACCTCGGTCTCTGGTTGGCCTGTAAGAAATAAATAAATAAGAATGAAATCATTCAGTTTCAAATTCAAGTTCAAGTAGTCTTTATTATCCCAGAGGGGCAATTCGGTTTACAGCCAGCAGTAACCACATATGTTTATGTCATTCATTCAACTGAATGCCTGGGAAATAACATGTATGGATGTATTTTCTAGGGCTGTAGTCAACCAAAGAAAATTTTGGTCAATATACATTATCTCTAGATTAACTAAATCGCTGTCCCTTACTGGCGGACTGTACTTGGGGCGCCCTTCTGGCAGCATATTCGAGGACACTGATTGGCTAAAGTTATGATGCCAATGTTGCTATGTGCATTTTTCCTGGCAGCTATTGGCTGTGCTGCTGTACTGAATGGGCGATTTTTCTACTGCCCCAGAAGTAGGCAGAACAAACGCGTTTTCAGGTTTTTTTTAAACAAGAGATTAGACAGTCAAATCTTCAGATTTTATGTTATTGTGTAAATGTATATGAATAAAAAATAATTAATAAATTGCCAGCATGTCTAAAATGTATAGTGTTAGTGTCGGAAAAAGATTTTAAATTTTACCGAGTTGATACTTCCGTGTAGCCAACCAAGGTCTTCAAATAGCTAAAACCTCATATGGCCAAATTTGACAGTAGTTTACTTTCTTACTGTGAGAGAAATAATGGATATGTTGCTACAGATACTTTGAAAAACTCACTGCCTTTACATGTTATATGGTCGTTTACCTAAATTAAGGCTACAATATTAAAAACTTGTACTCTGAAAACCGAGAACGTGTCACTCTACTTAGCATGTTTAGAACGCGGTCCTAAGGCTACACAAATTCTGCAGCTTCAAACAACAGACGTGTCACCGCTGTCTGCCCCAAAAATCTCCTTGGCTATTTAGTTTAAAATGATGATCTGGAATAGCAGTTCACTTAAATGTTACATTTTCAAACATGACCTCTCCTTATATGTGTAGATGTATATGGTAAATTATGGCCACTATATATACAGTCCCTGACAAAAGCCTTGGACTTGCATAAGGACATAGTAACTTAAAATGGCATATAACTTTATTTCTTATCAATCGTTACAATAAATGGTTCATTTCAATGTCAAGGGCTTTTACATTAATAACGGTGCAAAATGAAACCGTCAAAAAGTGTCCTGATGTTCACAGCTTGGTAAATCCCATAACATCTGTTTTTGCAAGGACAAATGTCTTGTCCTGTCTTTAAATGATTCAACCAATCATAGATTAGAGCTTCACCTTTGACAAATAATGTAATTAACACATTCCCAGGTGTGTATAAAAAGAACCCCAGCACACCAGACCTTCATGTGAAGTGCAACCTGACCTCTGACAACATGCCAAAGATTCAACCACAGACCAAAGTGCTGATCATCAAGAGCCTGAAGACCAAGTCTGCTGCTGAGGTGGCAGACATCTTTAATGTATCCAAACGTCAAGTGGAGAGGATAAGAAAAAGATTTGAAGAAACTGGTGACGTTCATGACAAGCCCAGGTCAGGCAGACCCCGTAGGACAACTGTTCGAGAGGACCGTTTGTTGGTTCGACAGTCCAGGGCCAGCCCATTTTCAACTGCAGCGGAGCTACGTGTGAATTGGTCACCAGAAACCCCTGTATCTACAAGAACAGTGTCAAATTCTCTCACGCAATGGTCTCCATGGACAAATTAGTGCTCAGAAACCAGCATTAAACAGAAGACAACAAAAAAATTGTGTCGCATTTGCCAAGGCCCACAGCTTGCAGAAAGGATGGACAGTGGAAAAGTGGCAGAAGGTTGATTTTTCTGATGAATCATCCATTGAACTGCATCCCAATCGACGCAAATGCTGCAGACGACCTGTTGGAACCCGCATGGACCCAAGATTCACCCAGAAAACAGTCAAGTTTGGTGGAGGAAATATCATGGTTTGGGGTTACATCCAGTATGGGGGTGTGCGAGAGATCTGCAGAGTGGATGGCAACATCAACAGCCTGAAGTATCAAAATATTCTTGCTGCCCATTACATTCCAAACCACAAGAGAGGGCAAATTCTGCAGCAGGATGGCGCTCCTTCTCATACTTCAGCCTCCACATCCAAGTTCCTGAAGGCAAAGAAGGTCAAGGTGCTCCAGGATTGGCCAGCCCAGTCACCAGACATGAACATTATTGAGCATGTCTGGGGTAAGATGAAGGAGGAGGCTTGGAAGATGAAACCGAAGAATCTTGATGACCTCTGGGAGTCCTGCAAGACTGCTTTCTTTGCCATTCCAGATGACTTCATCACTAAGTTATTTGTGTCATTGCCGAGACATATGGATGCAGTCCTCCAAGCTCATGGGAGTCATACACGATAATAATTATTTTTAGCAAGGCACCATGACTTTATGTTCTGATGTTATTGTAGAATGTTTGTTTGTGTATTCAAAATAAAGTATATGTGCAATTTCTACATTATTTTTGTATGCAACAAGACTTTTGTCCAAGAAAAATCGGACCTTTCTGTCCTAATTAAATGATAAAATTCAATGAATGATACAAAACTTTATTTTGGTATAATAAGCATTATCTAGAGGGCTTTGCGTTTCATATAAGCCATTTCTGATTCCAATTGATCAACTACAAGTCAAGTTGTTACTTGTTCCTACAACTTGGATAAGTGACAAGACTTTTGTCAGGGACTGATATATACATATATATACATACACATACATATATACATACACATACATACATACATACACACACATTACATACATACATACATATATATACACACATATATATATATATACATATACATACACATACATACATATATACACATACATACATATATACACATACACACATATACACATATACACACATACAAACACATACACATACATACAAACACATACACATACATACATACAAATATATATACACACACATACATACATACACATACATACATATATATACATACATATATACACACACACATACCACTATATATATCAGGACTGCAATATATCCCATATATCTGTACTTCTTTTTATTATAGCTGTCTAATTTCTTGGGCATTTGGAAGTAGCGGATTTGCTCGTTTCTGTAGTCTGCTCTGTCAACTAAAACAAAACAATAAACCCCTCTGACTAACATCTTGTGCTCTCGTTCTCATGCTTAGTGGCATCAATGGTCACAAATTCTGGACATAAGCTGGTGTGGGCGGTTTCTTTGTAGTTTATCCATGGGTTTGGCCACCTTATGTACTTGGTGGTAAGAAGCTAATTGGGTAATTTGATTATTCTTTTTATCGAACCAGAGTTGAGGCGCACAAGATAAAAGCCTTACCTAGAGTTATTTGCATATTGCACAAGTATAAGTACAGAACTCTGTCAGAGTCTACTTTGTACCCATCAACATGGACATTCCAACCATTGTTATCATCGGGAGCTCTTTAGTAGTGAGACTGGCTAAGCACGCCACGGACCGGGGCCTCAATCCCCACCTGGGCCTGAAGTCCCAGAGTCATTTGGGACGGCAAGAGCGGCATGAGATGGGAGCAACTCATGCCGGTGCTCCAAAGACATCGTGCCACCACCCGATTTGACCCTGCGGTCATTGTCATTTACTTGGGTGGAAACAACATCATCCTGCAGATCAAAGAGGACATCCCGGCAATAGAGCGCATGTTTCCCTGTTCGCGGCTGCTGTTCTCACACATACTTCCCCGTGCCAACTGGCGGTACCAACGCGCCCGCTCCGCCTACGGCATGGAAAGGGTGCGGCGGTACCTTAACGGGTGTATGTGTGGTTTTATGTTTGGCGTGGCATGGCTTGCATAAAGCACCCCAACATCTGCCACAGATCATCTGCTCTGCGACGTGGTGCACTTGAATGTCGAGGGGCTGGAACTCTTCATGGCGAATTTCCAGGCTGCCCTGAGTGTGTACCAGCTCTGGTTATTCCTGGGATGTCGAATCAAAAAGGCTCTTAAGAGCCACCCACATTCCTAGCAAAAAGAACGCATTTCTCAAAAAGCTAGTTCCCTTGATTTGTCGTTTATATGAGGCCTTATTATGTGTGTCCTATTATACATTAATTGGATTACATTTATAGATTGTATAAAGTGCAGTGAACGTATACGCTCGAAATGGTAAGTCGCCGGGACAGGATCGGGATCGTGCTTTTACGCACGATTCCCTTTGAATTCCCACGGGGTTGACATGCAACATATGTGAACCTCAAGTCCATTGTTAATGTGATGAGCAAACAGATTAATCAAACGAACAGATTAATCCTTCAGCAAGGACTACATTTGAATATGTAAAGCTATTAAGGTTTCAAAAAGCTCAAACAAAATATCGCTCGAAGGCTACCGTTGTCCTATCACTCATAACGTAACCCCCACCCCAGGTTTTCACCAACACGTACTGTATTTATATGCATACATCACCACTCTCTTCCCAAAAACCTCTCACCAATTCAATGCGTTCCCTCATTGGTTTTAGTACACGGCTGCAGATGACTGAATATCGGGGTAATATAGGGGTACAACTTCCAAGCAGTCTCAATTGTTAAGTGTAATTAAAGAAAATTTTGATTATCATTATATTTCCATATTTAATTCATAATGAACTGGCATGCAACTCACTGAAATATTTCTAACCTCTAGGAAGGTCAAATCTGATGTAACCCAATGATCTCCCCTATAATTAGCCATTTATGTGTAGATAAAGGAGGAACATTACAGATTAGATTCTTCACAAAAACCTTTTATTAGGATGTCACATTTTTGGGGGAACTTGGTAACTGCTTTGCTCCTCCTATAGACGGCTCGGCAACTTTAAAATGTATGCATATAGTATAAAGGTCTCAAATGTAATGATATGCTTGAAAGAAGAACTGTTAAACCAGTGGTGTTAATACTTAATTTATGTTATTTGTGGAAATCAGTCTCAGATTTATACAGTACAGGAAATTACTTTTTAATTAAGTTAAGGAATGTTGCACATTTTTTAGTTTAAGTGACGCTGTGATCACAAAAACTAAAACAAAGTAGTTACCTGACAATTTTCAGACATTTGAAAACTGTAAACTGACGTTAACACCTGGAAAAAACAAACTATTAGATTACATCCTGGAATGGGGGGAGTGGAGAGCAGAAATGTTATGTATCCAGTTATGGCTTATGAAACAATATGTGAAAGCTAGTGACTACACTCAGGATCCTAATCCAAATACCCTATACACACTCCCAACAGCCGGCTCGAAACATGGAACGCTCAGACAGTCAGGACTCTGCTATATACATATGAAACAATGAAAAAATACCTACCCAGTCTTACCTTTCCTGTCAACAGACCTCATGGAAAACACCATAAAGACTAGTGACTATACTCAGGCAATCAAGACCCGAATACAAATATCCTATACACACGTCCAACTGCTGGCTTGAAACATGGAACGCTCAGACAGTCAGGACTTTGCTATATACAGTGCCTTGCAAAAGTATTCACCCCCCTTGGCATTTTTCATGTTTTGTTGCCTCACAACCTGGAATTAGAATGGATTGTTTGAAGGTTTGCATCATTTCATCCAGAGAACATGCCCACAACTTTGAAGATGTGTTTTTTTTTTGTATTGTGAAGCAAGCAACAAATAGGACAAAATAACAGAAAACTTCAGCGTGCATAAATATTCACCCCCCTAAGGTCAGTACTTTGTAGAGCCGCCTTTTGCGGCAATTACAGCTGCAAGTCGCTTTGGATAAGTCTCTATGAGCTTGCCACATCTTGCCACTGGGATTTTTGCCCATTCCTCAAGGCAAAACTGCTCCAGCTCCTTCATGTTGGATGGTTTCCGCTTGTGAACAGCAATCTTCAAGTCTGACCACAGATTCTCAATTGGATTGAGATCTGGGCTTTGACTAGGCCATTCCAACACATTTAAATGTTTCCCCTTAAACCACTCGAGTGTCGCTTTAGCAGTATGCTTCGGGTCATTGTCCTGCTGGAAGGTGAACCTCCGTCCCAGTCTCAAATCACAGGCAGACTGAAACAGGTTTTGCTCAAGAATATCCCTGTATTTAGCACCATCCATCTTTCCCTCGACTCGAATCAGTTTCCCAGTCCCTGCTGCTGAAAAACATCCCCACAGCATGATGCTGCCACCACCATGTTTCACTGTGGGGATGGTGTTCTTGGGGTGATGGGATGTGTTGGGTTTGCGCCAGACATAGTGTTTTCCTTGGTGGCCGAAAAGTTCAATTTTAGTCTCATCTGACCAGAGCACCTTTCTCCATACATTTGGGGAGTCGCCCACATGCCTTTTGGCTAACTCAAAACGTGCCTTCTTATTTTTAACACTAAGTAATGGCTTTTTTCTGGCCACTCTTCCATGAAGCCCAGCTCTATGGAGTGTACGGCTTATTGTGGTCCCATGTACAGATACACCAGTCTCTGCTGTGGAACTCTATACTACCATGTTCTTTCCATTTGAAGATGATGGATTTGATGGTGCTCCGGGGGATCATCAAAGATTTGGATATTTTTTTATAACCCAACCCTGACTAGTACTTCTCAACAACTTTGTCCCTGACTTGTTTGGAGAGCTCCTTGGTCTTCATGGTGTGATGCATCTTGCTTAGTGGTGTTGCAGCCTCTGGGACCTTTCAGAAAAGGTGTGTTTATACTGACAGATCATGTGACACAGATTACACACAGGTGGACTTCATTTCACTAATTATGTTACTTCTGAAGGTAATTGGTTGCACCAGAACTTTTGAGGGGCTTCATAGCAAAGGGGGTGAATACATATGCACATGCCAATTTCCAGATTTTTATTTTTAAAAATAATTGTTTATATATATTTTCTTCTCATTTCACTTCACCAACTTAGACTATTTTGTGCAGATCCATCACATAAAATTTAATTTAAAAAAACATTTAAATTACAGGTTGTAATGTAACAAAATAAGTAACAAGCCAAGGGGGTGAATACTTTTGCAAGGCACTGTACATATGATATCTTCGTTCCTACTCTCACCTATGGTCATGAAGGGTGGGTCATGACCGAAAGAACGAGATCGCGGATACAAGCGGCGGAAATGAGTTTCCTCCGGAGGGTAGCTGGCATCTCCCTTAGGGATAGGGTGAGAAGTTCAGCCATTCGTGAGGGACTCGGAGTAGAGCCGCTGCTTCTTTGCGTAGAAAGGAGCCAGTTGAGGTGGTTCGGGCATCTAGTAAGGATGCCACCTGGCCGCCTCCCTAGGGAGGTGTTCCAGGCACGTCCAGCTGGGCGGAGGCCGCGGGGCAGACCTAGGACCAGGTGGAGGGATTATATCTCCACACTGGCCTGGGAACGCCTTGGAATCCCCCAGTCAGAGCTGGTTAATGTGGCCCGGAAAAGGGAAGTTTGGGATGCCCTGCTTGAACTGCTACCTCCGCGACCCGACCCCGGACCAAGCGGATGACGATGATGATGATGATGATGATGATGATGTACATATGAAACAATGAAAAAATACCCACCCAATCTTACCCTTCCTGTCTACAGATCTCATGGAAAACACAATCAAGACCCTAATCCAAATACCCTATACCTACTTCCAACTGCTGGCTTGAAACATGGAATGCTCACAGTCAGGACTGCTAGATACACATGA
>JAPMUY010000579.1:85000-153485 GCA_026901105.3 Galaxias olidus | reverse complement strand
GGTCAGTGTCTCTACTGGTAGCATGAGGCGATACCTGGACCCTACAGAGGTTGCACAGGCAGTCCAACTCCTCCAAGATGGCACATCAATACGTGCCATTGCCAGAAGGTTTGCTGTGTCTCCCAGCACAGTCTCAAGAGCATGGAGGAGATTACAGAAGACAGGCTCTAGGAGAACTGGACATGGCCGTAGAAGGTCCTTAACCCATCAAAATGAATATATTGAATAATGTAATGGTTCTGCACACAATCAGTTTTGAATCCTGTATTACACACTTTGTAAACACAGATTGGTCATGTGAGAGAGGGGGATGGAGGGACGAGAAGAGGGGGAGAAGGGAAGATGAGGTAGGGAGAGAGGGAAAGGAGAGAGGGAGAGGGAGAAGCTCTCCTTCCTGCCAGCGCCTTGTGTGTTTTCTTCTTCTTCATTCTCATGAACTGTCAACTCTGGACAACAGGGAGAAGGCCCACCACCAGAGGGTTAGGTGTCCGGAGGGACAGGTATTGATCTCTAATATGTGATGATATTTTACCAGTGCATAATGTATGTGTGTATTAGGGGTTTCACAGACTAGTCGACTACTTTTCGGGAGTAGTTGTCGACTGCTAAAACGCAGCAGTCGTGAATGTCCTAGTGTGTATACAGTACATATGCAGTACAGTATATATACACAGACAGGTGACAGGTTAAGGAAAAAGCAACATGAAGTGTCTTACTAAGGTGCTGGGCCAGTGGGCCACCACAGACCACTAGAACAGCTTCTTTGCGCATTGGCATTGATTCTAGAAGTCTCTGACTGGAGCTCCAGCCATCCGTGCCCAAACAAGAAACCCTCTTTCAAAGTCACTTATATCTTTTCCTCAACTGGTCCTGCTTAGCATTTTATGCATGCCATAGAACATGATTGGATGTTAATTGCTTAATTTCACCATGCAGTGCACCTGTTGGTGATCAGGTGTCTAGAGGAACAGGTAGTAGTTAGTAATAGTGCTGGTATAGAGGCATGATATAGTGATTGCTTTATAAATTATAACTATACTTACTATAAGCATGAACTGAAGAGTCTGTCATTGTCAAAACCTGAACAGGGAGGGGCACCCTGATGGCTCACTGGGTAAGGAGCATGTGCAGGGGTTCCCTGATGGCTCACTGGGTAAGGAGCATGTGCAGGGGTTCCCTGATGGCTCACTGGGTAAGGAGCATGTGCAGGGGTTCCCTGATGGCTCACTGGGTAAGGAGCATGTGCAGGGGTTCCATGGTGGCTCACTGGGTAAGGAGCATGTGCAGGGGTTCCCTGATGGCTCACTGGGTAAGGAGCATGTGCAGGGGTTCCCTGATGGCTCACTGGGTAAGGAGCATGTGCAGGGGTTCCCTGATGGCAGGGGTTCACTGGGTAAGGAGCATGTGCAGGGGTTCCATGGTGGCTCACTGGGTATGGCTTCATGGCTCACTGGGTAAGGAGCATGTGCAGGGGTTCCCTGATGGCTCACTGGGTAAGGAGCATGTGCAGGGGTTCCCTGATGGCTCACTGGGTAAGGAGCATGTGCAGGGGTTCCATGGTGCCTCACACCCTAATTTGGTGTCTGATGGACCCACAACATTAATGGGTTTTAAAACTATAGCCATAGTAAATTATGTAAAAATCCTTCACAGATGTTGACTTTATCTCAATGACAAGCAATGTAGACAGTATATTTGGTTAATATTTGCCAGTTACTACAGTGGCCCTGAGATGCCAACACACTGCAACTTCAGAAAACACATTCAATTAGACAAAACACAAGCAAATTAAGAAAACGTCTACATCAATTTGACAATACATGCACATTTCTGTAATGTGTTTTGGTGTCTGCACTTGCAGCGCATATCTCCAATGTGTTGTGTTGTCCGAATTTGCAGTGTTATCTAAACGCTGCACATGTGTTGTCAAATTTATGTGGATGTTTTTTTAATTTGGTGTTTGCTCTGTCTGCATGTGTTTTCTTGCAGTGCGTTGGCCTCTCAGGACCACCGTACTTTACCCCGCTACTAGATCACATTTATCAATAGAACTGATATGCGTGGTTTGTGAAAGATATGGTGTTCATGTTTTTGCAACTCACCCAATGTTTACGGGTCTGGTGGACCCATAACATTATTGGGTTTTGAAAATGATACAGCCATAATCATTTATATAAAAAAATGTTAACAGGAAGACAGAGTGAAGGTACACAGAAAACACTTTTCTCATTATTACCAAGTTTACTTGTTTTACTTACAATTCCAACTCTTGTATTACCCTTCGGGTCCAGTGGACTCAAATACTACCAACTGTATGTAATATAAAGGTGTTGGGGGGTACACAGTGTGCACTCAATGAAAATCTGCTCTTTAACATGTTCTTCACAGAAAATGAGCCAGGGCCAATAAGTTTCAGGTTGAAAAAAGAAGTCTTTGCATAATCTGTCTTTTCATAAACAGAGACCCGAACACCACACAAGGGTTAATCAACAAACTGAAGCAAAGTGTCAAGGTGGCAAGGCTAAAACCAAGATTTTGGTAGATCTTAGTGTAATAGATTAGGTCAGCATGTGAACAAAGACAATTCAAACTTTCTGCAATATTCTCTGAACGTTAGCATAATTTCCTGATCTTTTTAAAGTGCACTAAGCAGAACATACTTTGGGACCCGCTGAATATAAAGGATTCATACCCAGACAAAAAAAAGTGGAAACAGTTACTCTCTACAACAGCAAATAATATGATGGGCATTTTACCTACTGCACCACATCCTCTCTTGGTGAAACTACAGCATGGGAATGATTCCGCAGAGATCAAAACAGGGAAGGGTAACTAAGGACATTATCTGAAAGAACTGAACACAGGCAACTTATTCTCATCAGAGGCAAATCCAATTGATTATCAGTATGGTGAAGTCTGACTGTTTAAAAGCTAGTTTGCAACATATTTCTGACATAGGCCTGTCAGCAGCTGCAAGTGTATCAATATTAAGCGTTTTTCTTTTTTTTGTCCATGCTGTGTTTGATCTAGATTTTAATTGCACGTGTTCAGATAAGGACAATCTTATCTGCTGGCTCTACATGATTTTACCAGGCGTCCTGATAGGTTTTGTAACTCTCTGGGCAGATAAGCGTTTTCGAAGGATCTATAGATTCACTTGTAATAGTTGCAAATTTTGTTGGTCAGATGATTCAAAGAGATTCTGCCATTTTGGTTGTAAACTCTGCTCGTATGCATTAAAGGCGGCCTTTTCAGGGTTAGTCTGGGTTGTTTCTTTGCTTTTAGATGGAGATTGGTATACGTGTTGCCATAATACCCTTTCTGACAGAAATATTACATGCAAGGAAAAAGATCAACGAAATTTTACTGAGAAGATACTCTTTGGTGAACAAAAGAACATATCCACGGTAAGAATATATAAAATTACAATAATAATCATAATAATAATAATCATAACAAAAAGAATCATAATAATAATGTATTTTCAAACCTTATTGATACAGATCCAATTTTATTCATTTAATTAAATAAATATATTTCTGGTTTTGACATTGACTTTTATACTTGCAGCTGTGGGGACTTGTTTTGTTAGTTGTAATGGTTGGTGTTATCATCCTACAAACAATTCGATGCGGATGCAAAAGGTGCTATTCGTCACGGGAAAACACATGTTGTTGTTCGTCATGCTCCTTTCCAAATCATTACTTTGAAGAATTTGAGGAAAATCTTTTGGAAGAGGTAGAAATTATTTTTGCAGATGGCCTGAAGAAACTCTCCAAAGAGTACATAAAAGAACATATTGACTGCAACTCTGATCTTAAAGATCTGCTCTCAGACCCAGATGAAAAAAAGGATAAAGAAAAAAAAAAAGAGTATGCTAACCTTGGAACAAATGAAGGTGCTAACTCAGGAGCAAATGAAGGCGCTAACTCAGGAGCAAATGAAGGCGCTAACTCAGGAGAAAATGAAGGCGCTAACTCAGGAGCAAATGAAGGCGCTAACTCAGGAGCAAATGAAGGCGCTAACTCAGGAGCAAATGAAGGCCCCAACTCAGGAGCAAATGAAGGCGCTAACTCAGGAGCAAATGAAGGCGCCAACTCAGGAGCAAATGAAGGCGCTAACTCAGGAGCAAATGAAGGCGCTAACTCAGGAGCAAATGAAGGTGCTAACTCAGGAGCAAATGAAGGCGCCAACTCAGGAGCAAATGAAGGCGTTAACTCAGGATTAAATGAAGGCGCTAACTCAGGAACAAATGAAGGCGCCAACTCAGGAGATGGAGGTGCATTCGGAAAGAATGCATGCACAAATGGCATGTGGAAATGCTTCCAGTGCATTTGTACTTGCGAGAAAACGTCATGCAGGCTGCACCAACGAGCAAGTGAAGCTTGTAAAACTGAATTGGTTGAAAAAGTCAAGAAAAAAAATTGGGAAATATTCCTCCCATTTTCCTATGATCTAATAGATGAATTACAACCGGCCACGAATTTGGAAGAACAAAAAAAAAAAGCTGATACACAAGAAAAAAGGAATGATCCCAACAAGTGCAATTAGTGCATGGTGATTGCCAAGTCAATGAAGGTACAGCACTGCCTGCTGGCAGCAATCCCTGTGGTCCAAATTGTCTGTCTGCCTCTCTGTCTGTCTGTCTGTCTGTCTGTCCGTCTGTCTGTCTGTCTTGCCATTAGTTGGTACAGTACTGTGCCTAAACAAGTCAGCAGGCAGCAGACCATGTGGTCCAAGTTGTATGAGTAACTGCGTTAGGTCTCACGCTACCTAGTTTGGCAAGATAGTGAATTTGTCATCAAACATATTGAAACAAGCTAATTAATAAATTTCCTGTTGGGTTGCTATAGGTTTGCCAGACCACTCAAATAAATGTTTAATAGCATCGCAAGTGTCCTGGAGTGTCACTAATTTGTGTGTATTGATGCTTATGTGTATCTTTTACTGTCTGCTCTTGTCTGCACACAGCACTGATTTTAAAATGTGCTTGATCAATAAATTTGACTTGACTTGAGGCTAGAATCCTTCTTGCAATAGATGGCTGTCTGTGTGTCACCACTAGTTGTTTGTATTATTTATCTTCTGTCTGTCTGTCTGTCTGTTTGTCTGTGTGTCTGTCTGCCTGTCCGTGTGTCTGTCTGTCTGTCTGTCTGCCTCTCTGTCTGTGTGTCTGCCTGTCTGTCTGTGTGTGTCTGCCTGCCTGTCTGTCTGTCTGTCTGTCTGTCTGTCTGTGTGCCTGTCTGTCTGCCTGCCTGTCTGTCTGTCAGGTACTGACTATGAAAGAGCAGCTGGAGCAGGAACTAAAAAGACAGGCCTACGTCGATCAGGTGGCAAGTCCAGGAACTTAAACAGGAGCACCAGTCAAAACAACTTGATTGAACTAGAATAACTATCTCTGGACCACTCCTCCCTTCACTGTTCTACTAGCAGCTAGTCAGCCCCATCATCTGTTACAGCCACATTTACAGAACACACATACACTTCTTCAGATTCACATGGTTGATAGTTAGCGTTCACAAATACACAAGCAAACATTCATTGAGACACACTTAGGCAAAAACTCACAGTCATGCTTTTGGACGTGCTCGCTGACACAAACAATTGGACTTGTATTGCATGTTCGTACTCTCACAAAAAACGCATTCATACTCTTAAGTACTCACCCTTTTTTTCACATACACACACTCTATACACACACACGTGCGCACTCCCTGGACTCCATTCATGTGCAGGAAAACATTTTTTGAAATGGTTATGCATGGACTGTATGTGCCAAATTGTTTATGGGATTTTCTCTCTTTCAAGCCTCAGCAGGTGTTTTCTATGCTGACGCTGTCTTTTCTTAGTTGATAATAATCATTTCCTCACTTTTGGTTTCAGTTATTCTATTTCTGCATAGCTCTTTTAGGCAGCATATCATGATCATTGATTTTGTGTAACATGAATACTTGGTTTTTAAGTTTACTGTCTATAAGTTGTTTACGGATTGGCTTGATAGATTGATGTTAGGTTCAATGTTAGGTTATAAAATCAAATATACTGTACATGGTATTCAATTATTAAAGAATCGTGTTTTTACAGGGTGACAGTTGACCCAGTATAAAATAATTCAAAGGGTACTGTTTTGGTTATTTGTGTGAACTTGCTTAACTAAAATAGTTGTCATTTTCAATATACACAGGATAGGATGTTATAATATCCATCATGCCATATTCCAAGATAAGCACTTCAAAAAGACAATATTTTAAAATGGACGGGTTGAGAGCAGATATGTCATCGGGGTTATCAAGTGGGCACCCTCCATCAAAGATGTTTCGTTAATTTGAGCCCACGACACCTCCAGTAGGCTTAACAGTGAGCAATGACGTCTCAGAGCCTATACGTCTACATCCGCTCTCGGCACGGCCAGATATTAAAAATAAAAAAATTAAGTTCTTTATTCAACCGAGAGCTATACCTATCCCTAATTCCTATTCCTGCAGGCTTTCAATACCAACTCTGCAGATACTTACCTCCTGAAAAGAAGAAGATAATCTTTCCCTACTCTGTTCCTGCAGGCTTGAAAAATGACTCTCTGCAGGAAAGACTTACCTTTTATACCTTTGTCCTGAGATTCATGATGTTCTTTACTTTTGTGCCCATATAGGATCCTTTGTTTTCAGCCACAGCCGCTGGCTACTTCTTTCTGCTATATCTGATATAGCTTTTATGGTCTGGCGCAAATCTTTGCCGCAGATCCCCAACTCCTTAAGGAGTTTGGTAGTTGATATTGCCACAAATCCACGGCATCCAACTTCCACAGGGCACATCTTTGTTCTCCAACCTCGCTGTTCTGCTTCAGCTGCTAATTTGCTGTAGCGGAGTTTCTTTCTTTCGTAAGCCTCGTCGATTGCTTCTTCCCACGGGACTGTTAGCTCTATAAAATAAGCAATTTGTTGTGTGTTGGACCAGAGTAATAAGTCTGGTCTTAAGTTGGTTGTTGCAATCTCCGATGGGACTCTCAGTTGTTGGCCGACATCAGCAAGCATTTTCCAATCACATGCTCTCCTCAGCTGCCCTGAGCTTTGTTTTGCTCTATAACTCTTCTTTCCCGGAACTCCCTCCCTGACAAAGCGAATGTGGTGCATGTCGCCCTCTGCTCCAATTGGAACTGTTGAGCGCCTATGCTCTATTGCTTCCGCCAAGCATTTTAGTACTTTATTGTGGCGCCAGGTGTATCTTCCTTGAGTAAGGCTCGTCCTGCACCCAGCCATTATGTGTTTGAGATTAGCCGTCCCGCCACAGAGGGGGCAAGTTGGATCCTCTCCTACCCATTGACTGAGATTTGTTGGTGTAGGCAGTACGTCATAGGTTGCCCTAACAATGAAGCTAATTCTTGTGGATTCCATTCCCCACAAGTGTTTCCAGGTAATTTTCCTCTGCTCCACACTTTCCCAGTTCACCCATTGCCCCTGTTTGGCTTGTGAGACAGTTTTAGTGCTCCTTACTGCTTCCTCTTGCTCACGTATCTGTTCTATCACTAATTTACGTTGTTCCAAAGGGGTTGCTTTTGACGATCTCGGTTTGCTTGTACCAAGTACAAGTCCTCCTTGTCCATGTTGTACTTGTCCTACTATTTCCGTATGTTTAAGGGCTGCTTTTGCTTGCAGTACGGCCTCTTTTGGATTCCATTTCCGTCCGGTTGCCAATGTGGGTGCTGCTTTTCTTATTATATTATCTTGGTATTCCGCAAGTGTCATTTCTAGTCTTGCTTTAGTGCACTTAAATTCCTCTGTAAGCCTGGTAAGCGGCAGTTCCAGAGCTCCTTTCCCGTAAAGAGCCAGGCTACTAAGACACCGTGGCACCCCTAGCCATTTCCTAGCATAAAAGCTGACTCTTCTTTCTAGCTTTTCAACTTTAGTGATAAGTACATCATAAACTGTCAATGGCCACATGAGCCGAGGTAGAAGTCCAAACTGTAGGCACCATAGTTTTAGCTTTCCTGGCAACCCTGACTTCTCAATGTTCTCGAGGTCTCTGTTCAGTTCTATCCTTAATTCCTCCACCTGCTCCGAGTCTTTAAGGGTAGCATGGTACCACTTTCCGAGGCTTTTGACAGGCCTTTCGATCTCGGTTGGAATTGGATCCTTATCTATGAAGAAAATGTTGTTGCACAATTACCCCTTAACAACAGATATGCTTCTGGATTTGCTTGGTTTTACTTTCATTCTAGCCCATTTAAGGTTATCCTTGAGTTTGCTTAGCAGTCTTTTAGTACACGAAGCCGTTGTCGTCAATATTGTCATATCATCCATATATGCTCGAATGGGAGGGAGACATAATCCTGCCCTTAACTTTTGCCCGCCAACAACCCATTTTGATGCTCGAATTATTACTTCCATGGCCATAGTAAATGCCAAGGGTGAGATTGTACATCCGGCCATGATGCCAATCTCCAGACGTTGCCACTCAGTGGTAAATGTCGGTGTATCAAAACACAATTGAATGTCCTGAAAGTATGCCTTAACTAGGTTTAAAATTGCATTTGGTACCTTAAAAAACTCAAATGCAGACCACAAAAGCTTGTGGGGCACAGACCCAAATGCGTTTGCCAAGTCCAGGAAAATTACATGAAGGTCCTTTTTCTCACGTTTTGCCAATTGAATTTGGTGCCAAATCATGCTAGTGTGCTCCAGACACCCGGAGAAGCCTGAAATGCCTGCTTTCTGTACTGAGGTATCTATTAACTTGTTCTTTGTAAGGTATTCGCTCAGTCTTTGTGCAACTATTGTGATTATATTTTAGAACCTTTTAATATTGAATAATGTAATGGCTCACTGCACAATGCTACAATAAAATTAAATTACAGTGAGCAATGAAATTATGTCAACTTAATATCTGGCTTTTTTTCATAGATGGTTTTGAACCCTTTATGACACAGAATGGTCATGTGAGAGAGGTTAAGGGAGAGGGAGGAAGGGAGGGTGAGGTAAAGTGAGAGCGAGGGAGGGACAGAGGGGTAGGGTGAGGTAAAGGGGGAGAAAGAGAAAGAGGGTGAGAACAAGCTTTGCTCTCCGTGCTGCCAGCGCCCTGTTGGGTGTGTTTTCTTCTTCTACATGTTATTGCATCTCCTCAGACTACTGTCTGGTTTATCATTCCATAGACGTTACTATGGTAGTGTTCAGATCCAGGGAAGGAAGGAAGGAAGGAAGGAAGGAAGGAAGGAAAGAAGGAAAACTCCAAATGTCAGCAAATGTGGTGCTATTCTGTCAGAGCCCACAGTGTGCTTCTGTCTGTTTTCATAGAGTGAACATTGGAGCGTTGTTAAGCTGTCTGTCTGTCTGTGTGAGTGTGTGTGTGAGAGAGAGAGGAGGGAGAAAGGCCACCATCAGAGCTTGAGGTAAATTAACTGGTACCGAGCCGACAGGGTTTCAAACATTTCAACCAGATTTTGTGTCTCGTGTTGGAACCCACAGTTTCATCTTTGGGCAAATAAATTTACTCAGGAATGATGTCAAAACTTTACCAGTAAGCTGTGTTTCTGTTATGTCTTATTATTTTAAACCAAACATCTACTTATTGTAAAACTGCATCACACAGTAATTGTCTCTAACAGTGACTCTGAGAGTTCTTTGCACATTTGAGTAAATACAGCTAAATACTTTAACATGTGGTCCGTTTTATTTATTTTATCAAACCAGGCAAGCCACAACAGAACCTGTTCATATTTTCTGCAATGACATGGCCTAGAGGGATGCAATGTAACACCTTTAGGCGTGGCTATAAAATAAGCATAGAATGCAAATCTCATCCTTTTGGAAGTGTATAAATGTGCAAAGGTTTCTTGCAAAGAACATTTGAGTGCAGTATCTGACTCAACAGGCAACATAGGTAGAGGTGATATCGTCATATTATCATTATGGGGAACTCAGTAACTATTTTTAAAGCAGTATCTTCTGAAATCTCCTCAGCTTTAAATATTTCCCTTCTTATTTTTTTTGTTTTTGTCTACCAAATTATTTTTCAAATTCAGTTTAGATGCAAGTGCACAGATAAAGAACACTTAAACTGTTACAAATATTTGTTTGCGCCGTTCTTTCTAATAATTTTTTTAATCCTGTGGGCTGACAAGCGTTTTCAAAGGATTTATGGATTTACCTACACATTTTATAAAACAAATGTTTTTAATTGGAAATTCTTCACATCTATATTTAAAGCAGTCTTGTCAAGTCTTCTCTGGATTGTATATTTGCTTTTAGACGGTAATTGGTATGCATGCTGCTTTAATGACTTTTCTAACGAAAATGTAAGTCTTCCATGCCTGGAATATGATAAACTAAGCCTTTCAGAAAAGGCGGACCTCGATACACTCAAAAACAAGTCTATGGTGAGCATGGAGCAATTTTAATGTCAGGTCTATTTAATTGTCGATCTGCATTTGTTTAAAAAGAATACACATATTTAAAATACTTTCTAATTGTGACTATCTTTTCTTTCAGAAAGGCTATGAAATATTGATTTCCATGGGTTGTTTCTTCATGCTCTACTGGCTATATCCTTTAGTCCGGAAACATTGCCCCTTTTGCCTAGATTGTCATTTCCTTGCCATCATACATATGTTCATACGTGTCTCACCTGATAGATTTAGGGAAGAATTTAAAGATGCTCTTTTGGTAGAGATGGAAGATCTTTTACCAAAAACTTTCAAGGTAATCTCTAAAAACTATATACAAGAAAAGATTGCCAGTAACGTTTCTCTTAAACTACTGAAAGATGCTTTAAACACATCAAATAACAATGAAGCAGATCAAGCTCAAACTAGTGCAAGAACAAATGGAGATATACAAGAAACAAGTGGAACTATCCGTATACCCAATGTGGTTCAAGAAGTCGAAACGTTTGACTGGAAATCTGTATCAGACTTTGCTACAAAATTGATTGATGAATTACCAGGGGATCGAGGGCGCAATTTGGAATCCATCGTAAGAGACACTTCTTTTTTCTTTTTTGCTTCACCACTATGTCATTTAATTTAATTGCAAGACAGAAATGCAGATACAAAAAAAATTACGTTTAAATGTGTTTGAGTGGGAAACAAGCCATCACACATAAGCCTTTTAAATACCGAACAAATTCACAATTTCTTTGCGTAGAAAGGAGCCAGTTGAGGTGGTTCGGGCATCTAGTAAGGATGCCACCTGGCCGCCTCCCTAGGGAGGTGTTCCAGGCACGTCCAGCTGGGCGGAGGCCGCGGGGCAGACCTAGGACCAGGTGGAGGGATTATATCTCCACACTGGCCTGGGAACGCCTTGGAATCCCCCAGTCAGAGCTGGTTAATGTGGCCCGGAAAAGGGAAGTTTGGGATGCCCTGCTTGAACTGCTACCTCCGCGACCCGACCCCGGACGAAGCGGATGACGATGATGATGACAATTTCACAATAAGTACAGTTATTTATAAAAAATATATTTATACATACAATATTCTGCCACATCCACATAATAGCTGATTTTGATTTAGTCTTGCTTGCCTTTCTCACGTGACGTCATGAAATTCATTTTGACTCGAAGCAGGTTAGTCTTACTTCCGTTCCGCGGGAGAATGGAGTTGACGGACTATCTTCCTGGTTCAACTGCCACGAATACAGCTAGAAAAGTAGAAAGACGACGTAAAACGACTTGTAGACCTATTTTCACTCACAACAAGTTCCAAGGTTAAATATAACTGCAAGCAGTGTAAGTGGTGGCCGGCTATTAAAAAATTATTACAGGAAAAAAATACCAATATGAAAAAAAGAAACAAAAAGAATAAAAAATTGCAGGAAAGAAAAAAAGAAAGAAAGAGAAAAAAAAGACAAATCCAGTAGGAATGGTCATAGAACGCTCAGCAAGTGGAGGAGGTTGCACACCCACCAACCTATGTAACCTTCAGTATCCTAGACCGCAAAATTAGACTGTTCAAGTATTGTTTTAGGAGGTTTTTGTCATTTAGCTCTATTATCACAATTAGTTCAAATAAACTGACTTGAACATGCAGACCCAATAATTACATTCAACAGAGATCAACCTTCGTATGCCAGATTATTTATTCTCATACCAGCGCACAATACATGTATGGTACAGCTGATACATGCTCTGACCTTATTCAAGGAGCAGCTGGAGCAGGAACTAAAAAGACAGGCCTTTGTCAATCAGGTGGTGAGACCAGGAACTTAAGCAGGAGATCCAGTCAAGACTTCTTCATTGAACTAGAAGAACCCCCTCTGGACCACTCCTCCCTTCACTGTTCTACTAGCAGCTAGTCAACCCCAGGTACTGACTATGCAGAACAGCAGCAGCAGCCCCCTGATGAAGGTGAAGATGGACTGAACCCCCTCTGGATCACTCCTCCCTTCACTGTTCTACTAGCAGCCAGTCAACCCCATCATCTGTTACAGCCACATTTACAGAGCACACATACACATCTTCAGATTCACATAGTGAATATGTTATTATTCACAAATACACAAGCAAACATTAATTATATACACATACTCTTACTCTCACACACTCATACACACACTTAGGCAAAATGTCACACTCGTGCTTTTGGAAACACTGACACAAACAAATGGAGTTGCACAAATGCATGTTCATACTTTCACAAAATACACACATTCATACTCTTAAGTACTCACACAGTCACTCACAAGTGCTTTCCCACACACACACACACACACACACACACAAACACACTGGATTCCATTAATCTGCAGGAACTCAATAACAAAAAAAAACAATGAAATGGTTGTTTATGCGTATACTGTATGTGCCAAATTGTTTAAGGGATTTTCTTTTTCAAGCCTCTGCAAGTGTTTTCTAAGTTGACGCCGTCCTCTCTCAGTTGATGAAAGTACTTTCCTCGCTTTTGGTGTCAGTGTTATGTAGATTTTAAGTGTACTATCTATAGATTGTTTAATGGATTGGATTTATTGATGTATTACCTGCATAATATCAGGTGATCAATTGTAGAGAATGGAGAATCAAATGTAATATATGATTGAAGAATTGTGTACTTGTTCCAGGGTGACAGTTAAGCCAGTTCAAAATAAGTTGTAGCAAAGGGCAATCGTGGTTTGATTTGTGTGATCTTACTAACATTGAATAGTTGTGATTATATTCTAAAATATATTTATGATTGAATAATGTTATGGTTCTGTGCACAATGCTAAAATAAACAAAAAAATGTACTAAGCACTGAAATGATGTGAACATAATACATTTTTTTAGGAGGTAGAGAAGGAGGGGTGGGGTGAGGGAGGTACAGAGTGGAGTGGAGGGAGAGATAGAGGGAGAGGAGCGACTGAGTGGGAGAGAGGAGGAGGAGGGAGAGATGGAGGGACATAGTGGGAAGGATGGACGGGGTGAGGGAGGGACATGGGGGAGGGTGGGACAGAAGGAGAGGGAGGGGGAGAGGAGGAGGGAGAGATGGAGGGACATAGTGGGAAGGATGGACTGAGTGAGGGAGGGACATGGGGGAGGATGGGACAGAGGAAGTGGGAGGGGGAGAGGAGGAGGGCGGACGGCAGGCTGAGAACAACCGTTCTGCCAGTGTTGTGTGTTTTCTTCTTCTACATATTATTCTATCTCCCCTCGGACTACTGTGTGGTTATCATTCCATAGACGTTTCTCTGGCGGTGTTCAGCTCCAGATATGATTAAGGAGGGAGGAATGGAAGGAAGAAGCTGCCGAGGAGATTTACCGTTGGAGTTGTTAACAGGAAGAGTTGCATCTCCTCAGACTGTGGGTCATCATTCCATGGAGGTTTCTCTGGCAGTGTTCAGCTTGACATGAGAGGAAGAAACAAATGTGCTGATGTGATGATTTATCGACTTTCTTTCACTGATTAGAAACCCCCCAGAAAGTAGGGTTATGATGACTCTGGCTGCAAGAACATCTTCACTCCAAATATCAGCAACTGTGGTGCTATATGGTGCCCACAATGTAAAACTATCTGTTTTCAGAGTGAACATTGAAAGTTGGTAAGCTGTGATTGTGTGTGTGTGTGTGTGTGTGTGTGTGTCTGTGTGTGTGTGTGCGTGTGTGAGTGTGTGTGTGTGTGTGTGTGAGTGTGTGTGTGTGTGTGTGTGTGTGTGTGTGTGTGAGTGAGTGTGTATGCCTCAAGAACTGTCTGCTCCAGGCAGAGAGGTTTCTTGAGAACAGGGAGATGGCCCAGCACCAGAGGATCAGGTATTGTATACTAAAGAGGCAGAAGGGCCCCACAATATAGTGCTTTTTTCATCAATTTATGACTATACTTAAGCATGATAGCCATAAGCATGAACTGAAGAGTCTGTAAGTGTCAAAACCTGAACAGGGAGAAAAGGTATAGGAGTATAATTATTTATTTATTTTTTTTTACACAAAATGTGTCTTGCATTAAAATCCATTTTATTTTCCGGTTTGAACCAACAAACTGAAGCAAAATGTCAGGGTCGCAAGGCTTTGACAAAAACTAGGTACAAGTATAGTTGTGTGAACAAAGACATTGCAAGAAGAAGATACTTTGGGAACAGATGTATGTACAGGAATCAAACCAAACCTATCTCCACAAGCGGAAATAACAGTAACAGGAAACTGCACCTTTCCTATGGGAAACTACGATATCAGAGGGGTGCAACAAAGATTAAGAAAGGGATGTTCACAAAAGACATTGTTTAAAATTACTGAACTCAGGCAACATACTCTCATCAGAGGCATATTCAACGGATTATCAGAATGGTGATCTTCAAAGGCTTAAAAGTTGGTTTGGATGCAATTGCTGGCATAGGCATAGGCTTATCAGCAACTGTTAGTTTATCAATATTATGTGTTTTTCTTTTTCTTATCCATGTTGTGTTTCAAATCGATTTTAATTGCTCATGTAAACAAGAAGAAATGCTGTACTGCTGGATCTACATGATTTTACCAGGCGTCATAATAGGTTTTGTAACCCTCTGGGCAGACAAGCGTTTTCGAAGGATATATGGATTCACTTGTAATAGTTGCAAATATTGTTGTTCAAACGAATCAAAGGGATGCTGTCATTTTGGTCGTAAACTCCTCTTATTTGTATTAAAGGCAGCCTTTTCAGGGTTAGTCTGGGCTGTAGCTTTGCTTTTAGATGGAGATTGGTATGCATGTTGCTATAATAGCCTACCTCCGAAATACAAAATGGCTCCATGCCTGGGAAACAATATCACTCTTGATGAGAAGAATGCCCTTGCTGATCAAAAGAACAAATCCATGGTAAGAGTATAGAAAATAGTATAATAATAATATTCATAATGATGTATTTTCATACTGCATTGATATAGATCTAAATTTAAAAGTACATTTAAAAAATAAATATATTTCTGTTTTTGACATTGTCTTCTATACTTGCAGGTATTAGGGTTTGATGTACTGGGTGCAATGGTGGGTGTCATCATTGTATCAACAATTCAATGTTGTTTTTCGTCACGTTGCTTTTCAAATCATTACTTGGGAGAATTTGAGGAAAAGCTTTTGGAAGAGGTAGAAATAATTTTTGACAAAAGCCTGAAGAACATCTCTGAAGGGTTTATAACAGAAAAGATTCACCGCAACCCTAAACTTCAAGTTCTGCAATATGACCCCGATGAAAAAAAGGACAACAAAATAAACAAAGAAGAGAATGCTAACCCAGGAACAAGTGGAGCTGCCAACCCAGGAACAAGTGGAGCTGCTAACTCAGGAACAATTGCAGATGCATCCGAAACAAGTGGAGCTGCTAACCCAGGAACAATTGCAGATGCATCCGAAACAAGTAGAGCTAGCCTCAGAGCAAATTTGTTTGAAAATGTCATGACAATTGACTGGAAGGAATTATCAAAATTTTCTTTTCAACTAATAGATGACTTACAAGAGGCCATGAATAGAAACCAAGCGCCTCAGGAACTGTCATCTCCAGACAGAGAGGGCTCTGGAGAACAGGGAGTTAGCCCACCGCCAGAGAGTCAGGGCTTTGCAGAGCAGGGAGAAGGCCCATCACCAGAGGGTCAGGGCTCTGGAGAGCAGGGAGAAGGCCCACCACAAGAGGGTCCGGTGTCTGGAGGAACAGGTAATGCATTGGTACAGAACCGGCAGGGTTTTAACATTTTCAACCAGATTTAGTGTCTAGTGATGAAATCCACAAATTAATCTTAAGGACACATTTTTGTTCGCTTTGTTTTGAACAGCAACATCTACTTACAAGTGCTGTCAAACTGTAATTTGTGCTGAAAGTTACCCTGAAAGTTCTTTACATCTCTGAAGGGTAAATACAGAGACACATGCTTACATTGAAACAGGAGATGTTTGATATGAAATATTAGTTCACTCAGGACAATTACAATTATGTTCAACTGTTTGTTGCAATAACATGGTAATACATTGAAAGTTGGAATCAAGGGTCTTCAGTTCTGAATTACATTCCCTCCCAAGGTCATTTTCAGCACTTAACTGAAACCATGGGTAGGGAGCAGATATCTGCAGATTCCCCAGACAGATACTTAACAGCAGACTTGAAGCAGGTGGAGGTGCGTGCTTAGCAACAAGAGCAGGTGTGTAGTATGTGGTGCAGAAGTGAGCTTGGTACTAGTTGTATGGGGGACTTGCAGTTTAATTCATTTTATTTCGTTTTTAGCGCTTTTCTAGATACTCAAAGCGCTTTACACACATTGGTCGCCAATTAATTACACAGAACAAACTACGAATGGACCGACAGCTATCAAACACAACACTCAGTCAGAGTGATACCACGGCAGCTAATTTGCGCCAGATTTGCTCACCGAACATATTACGACAGACTCACACAGATTGGACAGACAGACCGACTGAGTTGCCCGTCTGAACAAGCCCACCTGAACTAGTAGCTCTGCCAATAAAACACACTGCATTAGTTGAGAGGATGTGTTTGCAGGGATGCATTGCACTACCTTAAGGCGTGGCTATGAAAACAACAACAGTGTATAAATAAAAAGGTTGTGAGGTATAGTGAGCAAAGGACAGCTTAGTGCAGAATCTGACACAACGGGTGCTTAGATTTTTTCATCAGCACATTATAGGAAACCCAGTAACTACCTTTAAACAAATGTATGCAGATTTATCATCAGCTTTGTTTTTCCCTTGTTAAAATGTATTTGTTTATCATATTGCTTATCAAGAACAGTTTAGATGCGCCTGCAGTGGCGAAAATAGCTCACACTGCTGGACTTACATGCTGGGTTTGTCTGTTCTAATATTCATCCTGTAGGTGTTTTCAAAGGAGATTTGGATTTACTTATAATAATTCAAAGTATTGTTGTCCATTGTTGTCCATTTTGGAATTAAATTCCTCACATTTAGATTTAAAGCAGCCTTTCCAGGATATCTTTCGGCTGTGTATATGCTTTTAGATGGTGATTGGTAAACATGTTGCTTTACAGACTTTACTAAAGAAACGCTAAGCCTCCCATGAAAATAATGAACTAAGCCATTCGGAAAAAGCAGACCTCAATAATTAAAAAAACGGGTCAATCTATCTGTCTGTCTGTCTGTCTGTCTGTCTGTCTGTCTGTCTGTCTGTCTGTAAGGTGCTGACTCTAAGGGAGCAGCTGGAGCAGGAGATGAGGAGGAGCCCATCCCACATCAATCAGGTGGTCAGACCGTCAACATCCCTATGACGCTCGTGGCCTGAAGTACCACCTGGACCTCCACCTTCACCTGGACCACTCCTCTCTTCACCACCTGGACCTCCACCTTCACCAGGACCACTCATCCCTTCACTGTTCTACTAGCAGCTAGTCAACCCCATCGTCTGTTACAGCCACATTTCACCCACACAGATATACACATATTTAGATTCACATTGTGAGAAGCCTAGTTCCACACATATGTAGATTCACATTGTGAGTAGCCTATTTCCGTGAGCGTTTCAAAACACTGTGTGAACAATAGCAGTTTAAAAGAAAACTATGGCCCGGTTTCCCATGCAGGGATTAAGCCTATTTGTAGAATAAATCTCACTGTCAATCGAGATTTTACATAGCCTACAGTAGACAGTTTTTTCAATACACACGGGATAGGATGTTATAATATCCATTATGCCATACTCCAAGATGAGCACTTCAAATGCCAATATTTTAAAATGGACTTGGGTTGAGAGCAGATATGTCATTGGGGTTTTCAAGTGGGCACCCTCCATCCCAAAAGTTTCGTTAATTTGAGCACACTACAACTACAAAAGGCTTAACGGTGAGCAATGACGTCTCAGAGCCACCCCCTCTATATCTGCTCTCAGCACGGCCAAAAAAGTTTATTAAACTGAGAAATATCCCTATATCTATCCCTATTACCTATTCCTGCAGGCGCTTTCTGCCAAATCTGCTGGGATACTTACTCTGTTCTTGCAGGCGTGGTTTATGATGCTCTGCAGATATCCCTATACCTCTCCCTATCCCTATTCCCTATTCCTGCAGGCGCTTTCTGCCAACTCTGCAGGGATAGTTACCACCTGAAAAGAAGATAATATCTCCCTACTCTGTTTCTGCAGGCTTGGTAAATGATGCTCTGCAGGAAAGACTTACCTTTTTATACCTTTGTCTTGAGATTTTCTTTGAGTTCTTTACTTTTGTGCCCATATAGCATCCTTCCTTTTCAGCCATAGCCACTGGCTACTTCTTTCTGCTATATCTGATATAGCTTTTATGGTCTGGCAAATTGCCGCAGATCCCTAACCCCTTAAGTAGTTTGGTTGTTGATATTGCCACAAATCCACGGCATCAAACTTCCACAGGACACACCTTGTTCTCCAACCTCGCTGTTCTGCCTCAGCTGCTAATTCGCTATAGTGTAGTTTCTTTCTTTTGTATGCCTCGTTTATTGCTTCTTCCCACGGAACTGTTAGCTTTATAAAATAAACAATTTGCTGTGGTTTGGACCAGAGTAATAAGTCTGGTCTTAAGTTGGTTGTTGCAATCTCTGATGGGACTCTCAGTTGTTGGCCAACATCAGTAAGCATTTTCCAATCACATGCTCTCCTCAGCTGCCCTGAGCTTTGGCCTATAACTCTTCCTTCCCTGACAAAGCAAATGTGGTGCATGTCGCCCTCTGCTCCAATTGGCAGGGCATTAACTGTTGAGCGCCTATGCGCTATTGCTTCCGCCAAGCATTTTAGTACTTGATTGTAGCAACAGGTATATCTTCCTTGGGTAAGGCTCGTCTTGCACCCAGACATTATGTGTTTGAGATCAGCCATCCCCCCACAGAGGGGGCATGCTGGATGCTCCATTGGCTGATTTGTAGGTGTTGGCAGTATGTCGTAAGTTGCCCTAACAATGAAGCCAATTCTTGTGGATTCCATACCCCACAGGTCCTTCCAGGTAATATTCCTCTGCTTTACACTTTCCCAGTTCATCCATCGCCTTTGTTTGGCTTGTGAAACAGTTTTAGCGCTCCTTACTGCTTCCTCTTGCTTACATATCTGTTCAATCACTAATTTGCGTTGTTCCAAAGGGGTTGATTTTGACCATCTCTGTTTATTTGTGCCAAGTCTAAATAGTCCTCGTCCATGTTGACTAACCCTATTATATATAGTTTATGTTTACAGCACATGGACAGTAGAATTTAATTTTGTATTTCTTAAAGCAGAAATGGTTTGCGCTTCGGTAGCACTCATCACCTTTGTCATTTACTCTGCTCCAAACTTTTCTTCGTGATTTTCTCACCTTCAGGCAGAAAATAACAAGGTTGGCCTAAATAATTGGTCGGGCCAAAAATTCAGATAAAAAATTCAGACCGGGCTCGGGTCGGGTCGGAATTCTGTCCGGTCGTTTTGGGCTAGTATTTTACGGCCATGTGAGTACTCTAACACACATGCACACAGGCTGGATTCCATTAGTCTGCAGGAAAACTCAGTAACAAAAAAATATGAACTGGTTGTTTATGCGTGCCCTGTATGTACCAAATTGTTTAGGGACTTTCTCTCTCAAGCCTCAGCAGGTGTTTTCTAAATGTACCCCGTCTTTTTTCTCACACTGCAAAAACAATCCCGTTGTTTTTACGGAAAAAACCTTGCAGCCGTGGTGGCCAGAACACATCTGTAAAAATACAGTTAAACTGTAAACAGCTTTACAGAACAACCCGTGCATTTTACGATTAAAATCTGTTAAAAATTACATTTCAAACAGGTAAATCCCATTTTATTGTTTAACTGTGAAAGTGTCATTAGATAACTGTCCTGTTAAGGCCAGTTCAGACCAAAGATTCGCGATGCAACAAAACGGTTTTAGAACGTCGCAGACAAAAGTTGCAGCGGTCAGAACTAGTAGTTGCAAGGCAGCTGAAGCATTGCATGTCGTCGCAGAAGATTTGGCTTGTCTAATCGCCAAGGGCAGTTTTAGAACGTTAGGAAGCATAGCGCCAGATTTATGTCAAAAGGCATTATTCGATAGTGCGTTTACATGCATACGTTGGATTTGTTATCATTTAAATAAGCTATTGTTTATTAAATTATATACTCAGCATCATATAGTAGCTATGGTGCTGTTTAGATTTAACCATTTAGTTACATGTATTTTATGCTGTGTATTAGACCACTTGATTACATATATTATGTGCTGTGTATTAAAAGGACAATCCTACACATTATAATCTGTTCAAGGTCTGTCAATGGTCATTGTTACGATCTCTGTAGACATTTCCCCTCTCTTACAGCGCACGCCTGTATTTGATACGACTACAACAATGGCAGAGACGTGCCTAGAGGCTTAGGACTGAGCCTGCGCATCAACGAAGGAGGGTCTAACGTCTAAACCAATGATTTCTCTCCATCCAGTTGACATATGATCTTGTATTCTACCACTGTATAAAACGAGAACAGACCCCTCCCAGGTGGCGGCATTCGGTAGACTGGGTTCGTGTGTCTGTGTGTGTGTGTGTGTAGGACAGCAGCCTGGTGTAGCGTGGTGTTGCCCTTTGTTATCTTTTGATTTCATCGTATTCTTCTTTATTATTTTTGTATTGATTAAAGCTTGCTATTGCTTATACCTTTAGTCCTGTCGTCTCTCAGAACTGCGGGACGCGACAGTGCCAATCGTAGCTAAATATAAACGATACACTACCTCATACTAATAGGGAAATAAAATAATATAATTTGTTTTGTTAACGTTAGCTAACTGTAGTGTGCTATTCCGTTACTATGGAAACGGTTATTCGTGTCTGCTAGTTGCTTTGGTGTGAACCACTCCGTTTTAGAACGTTCACGATCAGACGTTCGGATTCTTTTGCCAGTTGCAGCCAGTTGCGTCGGGAATCATTGGTTTGAACTGTTTTTCTGTACATTTATGAACATTATGAATCATTGGTCTGACCAGGTTTTTCTGTACCTATATCATTTTAAAGTAATGGTTCTTTATATATCACACTGACAAACACCAAATTCTCAGCAACTTGTTCAGTTTACAAGTAGTGATCTAGACCTTTGAATAACTTTAATAGTCTTGCTGTAAAAGCTCAAACTGCAAGGGCATAAGGATATGGGAACTGACATATTCAAGGTGACCCTAATGTCCACTGGCATTATTAACTAAATTAAGCAGTGATAATAATTTTTAAAATAACCCAAAAGAATGGGCAGAAATATCTGTAATTAACAACAGTAATACAACAAATTCAATGATAAATGCATCCTCAGGTGCATGCTGGGAACTCCCCACCCCCGGGACGCAACAGTATTAATGAACTAACGTAAAACATTATTTTAACATGTTGCAATTTTTACTTTATTGACTTGTTTTTGCATTATAGTATTTCTATGTTTAACATACAGTAATCTATATATTATGCAACGGTATAAGATTCATTTGACATATTTTTTACTTCAAAATAAACAGTTGTGTTAGGTTCAGTCTTTTACAAAATATTACTGTAAATTAAACATAATTTTTTTTTACAGTGTTTATAAAAACGCTATCCTCGCTTTGGGTCTCAGTGTAGCAATATTCTATTTGTGCAGATTATTTAGACAGCATATCATGATTATGGATTTCATGTAATATTAATCCTAATTTAGTTTTTAAATATACTGCCTATACATTTTTTACAGCTTTGATTGATTGATGCATTTTTAATATCAGGTATTAAAGTAAGTATATTGAACAAGTTTGGGTCAATTGGAGTGAAATTCCCATGTTTCTCTGATCACCGGCATTTAAATGGTTAATTCACTGTACACCACAATGCCCATAGCTCATTGCTCAAACCAAACTCTGAATCAAAAAAGGCTTGTATATGATCTAAAAAACATATCAAAACCTCTTGGTAGCACGGTGGCTCAGTGGGTAGCACTGTTGCCTCACAGCAAGAAGGTCCTGGATTCAATCCCCAGGAGGATAAGTGGTATAGATAATGGAATATCAAAAGATTGAAAATGGGTAACGTATCACTTTATAGAGAATTGAACCTAGTGCTTAGGATATACAGTGCCTTGCAAAAGTATTCACCCCCCTTGGCATTTTTCATGTTTTGTTGCCTCACAACCTGGAATTAGAATGGATTGTTTGAAGGTTTGCATCATTTCATCCAGAGAACGTGCCTACAACTTTGAAGATGTGATTTTTTTTTTATTGTGAAGCAAACAACAAATAGGACAAAATAACAGAAAACTTCAGCGTGCATAAATATTCACCCCCCTAAGGTCAGTACTTTGTAGAGCCGCCTTTTGCGTCAATTACAGCTGCAAGTTGCTTTGGATAAGTCTCCATGAGCTTGCCACATCTTGCCACTTGGATTTTTGCACATTCCTCAAGGCAAAACTGCTCCAGCTCCTTCATGTTGGATAGTTTCCGCTTGTGACCAGCAATATTCAAGTCTGACCACAGATTCTCAATTGGATTGAGATCTGGGCTTTGACTAGGCCATTCCAACACATTTAAATGTTTCCCCTTAAACCACTCCAGTGTCGCTTTAGCAGTATGCTTTGGGTCATTGTCCTGCAGGAAGGTGAACCTCTGTCCCAGTCTTAAATCACCGGCAGACTGAAACAGGTTTTGCTCAAGAATATCCCTGTATTTAGCACCATCCATCTTTCCCTCGACTCAAATCAGTTTCCCAGTCCCTGCTGCTGAAAAACATCCCCACAGCATGATGCTGCCACCACCATGTTTCACTGTGGGGATGGTGTTCTTGGGGTGATGGGATGTGTTGGGTTTGCGCCAGACATAGCGTTTTCTTTGGTGGCCGAAAAGTTCAATTTTAGTCTCATCTGACCAGAGCACCTTTCTCCATACATTTGGGGAGTCGCCCACATGCCTTTTGGCAAACTCAAAACGTGCCTTCTTATTTTTAACACTAAGTAATGGCTTTTTTTCTGGCCACTCTTCCATAAAGCCCAGCTCTATGGAGTGTACGGCCTATTGTGGTCCCATGTACAGATACACCAGTCTCTGCTGTGGAACTCTACAGCTCCTTTAGGGTTACCTTTGGTCTCTGTGCTGCTTCTCTGATTAATGCCCTCCTTGCCCGGTCTGTGAGTTTTGGTGTGCGGCCCTCTCTTGGCAGGTTTGTTGGGGTACCATGTTCTTTCCATTTGAAGATGATGGATTTGATGGTGCTCCGGGGATCATCAAAGATTTGGATATTTTTTTATAACCCAACCCTGACTTGTACTTCTCAACAACTTTGTCCCTGACTTGTTTGGAGAGCTCCTTGGTCTTCATGGTGTGATGCCTCTTGCTTAGTGGTGTTGCAGCCTCTGGGACCTTTCAGAAAAGGTGTTTTTATACTGACAGATCATGTCACACTTAGATTACACACAGGTGGACTTCATTTCACTAATTATGTTACTTCTGAAGGTAATTGGTTGCACCAGAACTTTTGAGGGGCTTCATAGAAAAGGGGGTGAATACATATGCACATGCCAATTTCCAGATTTCTATTTTCAAAAATAATTTTTAATATATATTTTTCTCATTTCACTTCACCAACTTAGACTATTTTGTGCAGATCCATCACATAAAATTCAGATTAAAAAAACATTTAAATTACAGGTTGTAATGTAACAAAATAAGTAACTAGCCAAGGGGGGTGAATACTTTTGCAAGGCACTGTATATATATATTTAAATATATATAATATATATATATAAAATGTAGGCCTATCTTAAAATACAATAGAACAACAAAAGGAAAGAACAAGACAATTGAGCCTGATTCACTAAGATCCCAAATAGCGTTTTCAAAATTTTGCGTTCGTCCCAACGGTTTGCACGTAAATATTTCGAATAATTCTTTATAATAGAAAATAGAATTAAGAATAATTGCATTGTGCTTACGCTTCAGAAATCATGAAAGTGGTGTTAATTTGTGAAGATTATCTTGCATAGCAAAACATTCAAGTATCATAAATGTTTGTTTTCCACAGAGTTAATGCTTTGCAATAATAAAAAATCCTATGGAAAAATCCCATTGGTTTTTTGATGAGGGAACCCATGGCAATGCAAAACAAAATATGTCACCCCTGACCCACTCAGCAATCATCTCTCCTAGCGTTTGCATCTGATTGGTATGTGCTTTTCGGTCGTGCCAAAATACAATAACTTCTCCTATACTTACTTTCAGGCCAGGTAAATATCACTATGGGTGCTAAATGTACAGTATCTATTTGCAAGTATCCTCCCAGGATTTATGCTCTTTCTAGTAGAAACACCCATCATTGCATATGCATTAAGGCAAACGTGCAAAATGGACGAGGTGTGCTGCTGCTAAATTGCACATTTGAACTACGCAATCATTCTTGCACCTTGTTGGTAGGTTGACTTAGAATATTTTTTTGCAGTTGGCATGATGTTTGCATGTCTTTTTGCACACGCAAACCTTTTGTAAATCAGGCTCTTAGACACTCTCACACAGTGATTTTGTGAGCCCACATTACTCACAGTATTTCCGTGCTAAGTTAATCTTCTGTGGATACTAATTGAAGTGGTTGGAGTCTCAACTGCTACATCTTTGAATTGAACAGAGATAAGTGAGAGCAGAGAGAGTTTTGCTCACTTCCTGTAGGGTTCAAATTCTCAACAAAACCTTCTGTACATTATAGAAATCTGAATGTTCAGCGGTTTTGTACAAATTCAGAATGCCAGATGTTACGCAATTTCCTTTATTTTGAAAATACATTTTATCTTCATACGTTTTCTGGCACCAATATTTTGAATTTTATTTTGATAAACATTTTTGAGAGGCATATTGTATTTTGTATTTTATTTTGAGACATTTATTTGAGAAGTATATTGTATTTTATTTTGATACATTTATTTGAGAGGTATTTTATTTTGATACCTTTATGTGAGAGGTGTATTGTATTTTGTTACCGGATACTGTACACGTTTATATCAATTTGCCCGTCTCTGTCAACAACTGCAAATAACAGGAACAAGAAACTGCACCACATCCTTCCTCTGTGAAACAAAGGTATGAGAAGGAGAAGGACAACAGAAATTAAAAAAAGAGAGGTTAAGAAGACGCTATCTTTACATTATCTGAAAGGAGTGAACACAGGCAACATATTCTCGTCGGAGGCAAATATCAATTGATTATCAGTATGCGGAAATTCGAAGGCTTAAAAGCTGGTTTGCAACACATATCTGGTATAGGCCTATCAGCAGCTGCTAGTTTATCAATATTATGCGTTTTTCTTTTTCTTGTCCATGTTGTGTTTCAAATAGAGTTTAATTGCACATGTACCGGTACATATGAACAAAAGCTGCACTGCTGGACCTACATGGTTGGACCATGCGTTCTTATAGGTTTGGTAACCCTCTGGGCAGACAAGCGTTTTCTAAGGATGTGTGGATTTACTTGTAGTTGGACACGTTCAAAGAAATGCCGCCATTTTTGTTGGAAACTCTTTGTACTTGCATCAAAGGCATTCTTTTCAGGGTTAGTCTGGGCTGTAGCTTTGCTTTTAGATGGAGATTGGTTTGCATGTTGCTTTAATAGCCTTCCTAGTGATGAAAGAATGATTCCATGCAAGGGAAAAGATCAACTAAATTTTACTGAGAAGATGTCCCTTTTTGAACAAAAGAACTCATCCATGGTAAGAGTATGGAAAACAATACTAATAATAATCATAATAATACTAATAATAGTAAATTTTTATACTGTATTGACACAGATCCAATTTTAAGTACATTTAAAAAATAAATATATTTAAGTTTTTGACATTTATTTCTATCCCTGCAGTTCCGGGGGCTTATTATGTTGGGTGTGATGATGCTTATTCTCTTCGTGTCAACATCTCGATGCAAATGCAGCGACCGTTGCTGTTCAAATCATTACCAAGACACATTTGAGGAAAAGCTTTTGGAAGAGGTAGAAATTATTTTTGCCAAAAAGCTCAAGTCCATCTCGACAGGGTATATAACAGAAAAGATTCACTGCAACACTAAACTTGATGTTCTGAAGTATGACCCAGATGAAAAAAAGGACAAAAAAATAAAGAACGAAGTGGATGCTAACCCAGGAACAAGTGGACCTGCTAACCCAGGAACAAGTGGACCTGCTAACCCAGGAACAAGTGGACCTGCTAACCCAGGAACAAGTGGAGCTGCTAACCCAGGAACAAGTGGACCTGCTAACCCAGGAACAAGTGGACCTGCTAACCCAGGAACAAGTGGACCTGCTAACCCAGGAACAAGTGGAGCTGCTAACCCAGGAACAAGTGGACCTGCTAACCCAGGAACAAGTGGACCTGCTAACCCAGGAACAAGTGGACCTGCTAACCCAGGAACAAGTGGAGCTGCAGCCATAACGAGCGGAGCTAACCGCACAACTGATCTGGTTAAAAATGTCAACAGAATTGAATGGGAGGAATTTTCAAAGGTGTATTTTCACCTAATGGATGACTTACACAAAGAAGTAGCTAAAACACCAGGTATGTGGTTCATACCAAACCTATAAAGGTACAGCACTGTTCCTAATTAAGTCTGCAGGCAGTGATCCCTGCCTGCTTGCCTGCCTGCTTGCCTGCCTGCCTGCCTGCCTGCCTGCCTGCCTGCCTGCCTGCCTGCCTGCCTGCCTGTCTGTCTGTCTGTCTGTCTGTCTGTCTGTCTGTCTGTCTGTCTGTCTGTCTGTCTGTCTGTCTGTCTGTCCCTCTCTCCGTCTCTGTCTCTGTCGCTCTCCATTAGGTGTTACACCACTTGGACAGTACTGTACTTAAACAAGTAAATACATAGCTGTGGTCCCAGCTGTATGATTAACCAGGTTAGGGTTCATGCTACTTAGTTAGGCATGCTGTTGAATTTGTACATTCAATATTTCCGTTTGCTTCAGGTTTGGCCAGACCATTCAAATGACTGTCTCTGTGCCACCGCTAGTTGTTTATATGATCTGATCTGGTCTGTCTGTCTGTCTGTCTGTCTGTCTGTCTGTCTGTCTGTCTGTCTGTCTGTCTGTCTGTCTGTCTGTCTGTCTGTCTGTCTGTCTTTCTGTCTGTCTGTCTGTCTCTACTAGGTGCTGATTTTGAAGGAGATGATGTAGCAGGAGATGAGGAGACAGCCCTGTGTTAAACCAGGAACCCAAGCAGTAGCACCAGGAACCCAAGCAGGAGCAACAGCAAAGACGTCTTGGTTGAACTAGAAGAACTATCTCTGGACCACTCCTCCCTTCACTGTTCTACTAGCAGCTAGTCAACCCCATCGTCTGTTACAGCCACATTTACAGAACACACATAAACATCTTCAGATTCACATGGTTGATAGTTAGCGTTCACAAATACACAAACTCTTACTCTCACACACTCATACACACACTTAGGCAAAAAGTCACACTCGTGCTTTTGGAAGCACTGACACAAACAAATGGAGTTGCACAAATGCATGTTAATACTCTCACAAAATACTTACATTCATACTCTTAAGTACTCACACAATCACTCACAAGTGCTTTCCCACAAACACTCACACAAACAGGCTGGATTCTATTAATCTGCTGGAAAACTCAATAACAAAAAACAATGTAATGGTTGTTTATGTGTGCCCTCTAGCTGCTAAATTGTTTTAGGGACTTTCTCTCTTTCAAGCCTCAGCAGGTGTTTCTTTAAGTTGATAAAACATATATTCCTCACTTTGGGGTTCAGTGTTAAAATATTCTGCATAGATTTTGTAGCCATCATTTCATGGTTATTGATGTTATGTAACATTAATCCTAATTTAGTTTTTAAGTTTACTGTCTATAAATTGTTTGTGGAACGGACTGATTGATTAATGCATTTTTAATATCTGGTTATAGAGAATCAAATGGACTGTATAGTTATTGAAGAATTAAAGACTCATGTTTTTACAGGGTGACAGTTGAGCCAGTAGAAAATAAATTAAAGCCAAGGGCAATCCTAGTTTGATTTGTGTGATCTTGCTAAAATAGAATTGTTGTGATTATATTCTAACACCTGTTAAGATTGAATAATGTAATGGTTCTGTGCACAATGCTAAAATAAAATAAACATTTTAGTGAGCACTGAAATTATGTCAACAATAATTTTTTGAGGAGGTGGAGAAGGATGGACTGGGTGAGGGAGGGACAGAGGGGGAGGAGCGACAGAGTGGGAGAGAGGGGGAGAGATGGAGGGACATAGTGGGAGGGATGGACGGGGTGAGGGAGGGACATGGGGGAGGGAGGGACCGAGGGAGAGAGAGGGGAAGGGAAGGACAGAGGAGGAGGGATGGAGGGAGAGAGAGGGGGAGAGAAGGACAGAGGAGGAGGGATGGAGAGAGGGTGAGAACAACCGTTCTGCTAGCGTTGTGTGTTTTCTAACGCTACACATTATTGCATCTCCACTGTGTGGGTTCTCATTCCATGAACGTTTCTTTGGCAGTGGCAAACTCCTCATGAGAAGAAGAAACAAATGGCCTAAATGCTGCCGAAATGATTCATGAACAACTGTTTTGTGCTGATCAGAAAGCACCAGAATGTAGGGGTAGGTTGACTCTGGCTGCAAGAACATCATGGCGGATCTTCACTCAAAGAGCTCACAATGTACCCCTGTCTGTTTGCATACAGTGAACATTGGATTTTAGTTAAGCTGTGGGTGCGTTTGTGTGTTTGTGTTTGTGTGTGTGTGTGTGTGTGTGTGTGTGTGTGTGTGTGTGTGTGTGAGAGAGAAGACTGTGATTGTCTGTGTATGCCTCAGGAACTGTGAGCTCCAGACAGAGAGTGCTCTGGAGAGCAGGGAGAAGGCCCTCCACCAGAGGGTCAGGTGTCTGGAGGAACAGGTTTGCCACATAAGAAGATGCCAGACACACATTTCAAGACTCCCAAACCAGCAGGGGACCTATGCTACCATCAGTGAGGTGTCGTAGCTCCTTGTTCCCCTACACACACACACACACACACACACACAAAGTTCTCCTGACCCAATTTGTTTTTCTACACAGTTGACCTTAGCATAAGATGTTATTGTGTAAGGAAGATGCCAGAGACACACGCAAAGTTCCCCTGACCCCATTTGTTTTTCTATATAGTTTTCCTTAACATAAGATTTTATCGTGTAAGAATACAGAATACAGACTGGTACAGAACCGGCAGGGTTTTATTCAATTCAACCAGATTTAGTGTTTTTTTTAATCTTCTGGGCTGACAATTGTTTTCAAAGGATTCACCGACAAATTTTATTGAACAAATATTTGTACACATTCTTCACATCACAAAAGCAGTCTTTTCCATCCTTCTAAAGAAAATGCAAGACTTCCATGCAAGCAAAATGATCCACTCAGCCATTCAGACCAGACAGACCTTGACACACTTAAATATGAGTCTATGGTGAGCAAAGATCCATTTTAATGTCAAATCTATTTACAGTAGATGTGCATATTTTAAATAAATTATGATTGTGAAATTAACATCTTAGCTTCCTTTACTTTCAGGTGCATGGCTTTAATATATTGATTTTGAGGGAGGGAGAGAGTGAGGGATGGACAGTAAGAGAAAGAAGGTGAGGGAAGACAGGACATTCTTTAAATGTTGGCGTAATTTCACGATCCAGGAAACTATGGTATGAAGATGATTCAGCCGTGATTGAGAAAAAGGGAGGTCAGCAAAGGACTTTATTTAAGGCAACATATTCTCATCACAGGCAAACTCAATTGATTATCAGTATGGTGTTCTTCAAAGGCTTAGAAGTTACTTTGAATCAAATAGCTGGCAAAGGCTTATCAGCAGCAGCTAGTTTATCAATATCATACGTATATCTTTTTCTTATCTATGTTGTGTTTCAAATAGTTTAATTGCACGTGTACAAATAAAGAAATGCTGCACTGCTGGATCTACATGATTTTACCAGGCGTCATAATAGGTTTTGTAACCCTCTGGGCAGACAAGCGTTTTCGAAGGATATATGGATTCACTTGTAATAGTTGCAAATATCGTTCTGAGTCAAAGAGACGCTGCCATTTTTCTTGGAAACTCCTCTTATTTGCATTAAAGGTTGGCTTTTCAGGGATGGTCTGGGTTGTATCTTTGCTTTTAGATGGAGATTGGTTTGCATGTTGCCATTATAGCCTTCCTAGTGATGAAAGTATGGTTCCGTGCAAGGGAAAGAATCACCAAAATTTTACTGAGAAGATGTCCCTTGGTGAACAAAAGAACACATCCATGGTAAGAATATAGAAAATAATAACGATAAGTAGGTGTGACTGGTTTTTATTATTGGATCAACAATATGATTCAGCTGTAAATGTTACTATTTGTCACGCTGCTTTTCAAATCATTACTTGGAGGAATTTGAGGAAAATCAATAAAAAAATTAAGACATTTTATTTGCAAGAAAACTGAAGGACATCTTTAAGGGGTATATAGCAGATAAGTTTAACTGCAACACTGCTCATGAAGTTCTGCAATATGACCAGGATGAAAAAAAGAACAAAAATAGAATGAAGAGGATGCTAACCCAGGAACAAGTGGAGTTACATCTATAACAAATGGAGATGTATCCACAACAAGCGGAGTTACATCTATAACAAGTGGACATACATCTATAACAAATGGAGATGTATCCACAACAAGTGGACATACATCTATAACAAGTGAAGTTACATCTATAACAAGTGGAGTTACATCTATAACAAGTGGAGTTACATCTATAACAAGTGGAGTTACATCTATAACAAGTGGAGTTACATCTATAACAAGTGGACATGTATCCACAACAAGTGGACATACATCTATAACAAGTGGACATGTATCCACAACAAGTGGACATACATCTATAACAAGTGGACATACATCTATAACAAGTGGACATTCATCTATAACAAGTGGACATACATCTATAACAAGTGGAGATACATCTATAACAAGTGGAGTTACATCTATAACAAGTGGACATGTATCCACAACAAGTGGACATACATCTATAACAAGTGGAGTTACATCTATAACAAGTGGACATGTATCTACAACAAGTGGACATACATCTATAACAAGTGGACATACATCTATAACAAGTGGACATTCATCTATAACAAGTGGACATACATCTATAACAAGTGGACATTCATCTATAACAAGTGGACATACATCTATAACAAGTGGACATACATCTATAACAAGTGGAGTTACATCTATAACAAGTGGACATACATCTATAACAAGTGGACATACATCTATAACAAGTGGAGTTGCATCTACAACAAGTGGACATACATCTATAACAAGTGGAGTTACATCTATAACAAGTGGACATACATCTATAACAAGTGGACATACATCTATAACAAGTGGAGTTACATCCAGATCAAGAGGAGATGCTTCCTGGAACAAATGGAGTTACATCTATAACAAGTGGACATACATCTATAACAAGTGGACATACAGCTATAACAAGTGGACATACATCTATAACAAGTGAAGTTACATCTATAACAAGTGGACATGTATCCACAACAAGTGGACATACATATATAACAAGTGGACATACATCTATAACAAGTGGACATTCATCTATAACAAGTGGACATACATCTATAACAAGTGGACATACATCTATAACAAGTGGAGTTACATCTATAACAAGTGGACATGTATCCACAACAAGTGGACATACATCTATAACAAGTGGAGTTACATCTATAACAAGTGGACATGTATCCACAACAAGTGGACATACATCTGTAACAAGTGGACATACATCTATAACAAGTGGACATTCATCTATAACAAGTGGACATACATCTATAACAAGTGGACATTCATCTATAACAAGTGGAGTTACATCTATAACAAGTGGACATACATCTATAACAAGTGGACATTCATCTATAACAAGTGGACATACATCTATAACAAGTGGACATACATCTATAACAAGTGGAGTTACATCTATAACAAGTGGACATACATCTATAACAAGTGGAGTTGCATCTACAACAAGTGGACATACATCTATAACAAGTGGAGTTACATCTATAACAAGTGTACATACATCTATAACAAGTGGAGTTACATCTATAACAAGTGGACATACATCTATAACAAGTGGAGTTACATCTATAACAAGTGGACATACATCTATAACAAGTGGAGTTACATCTATAACAAGTGGACATACATCTATAACAAGTGGAGTTGCATCTACAACAAGTGGACATACATCTATAACAAGTGGAGTTACATCTATAACAAGTGGACATACATCTATAACAAGTGGAGTTACAACCAGATCAAGAGGAGATGCTTCCTGGAACAAATGGAGCGAGCCAAAGAACTGAATTGGTTGAAAAAGTAAAGAAAATGAACTGGGATAAACTCTCTAAATGTTCTTATGATCTGATTGTCACCACCAGCTGTTTATGTGATCACACCTGTCTGTCTGTCTGTCTGTCTGTCTGTCTGTGTGTCTGTGTGTCTGTCTGTCTGTCTGTCTGTCTGTCACCACTAGCTGTTTATATGATCAGACCTGTCTGTCTGTCTGTCTGCCTGTCTGTCACCACTAGCTGTTTATATGATCAGACCTGTCTGTCTGTGTGTCTGTGTGTCTGTCTGTCTGTCTGTCACTACTAGCTGTTTATATGATCAGACCTGTCTGTCTGTCTGTCTGTCTGTCACCACTAGCTGTTTATATGATCAGACCTGTCTGTCTGTCTGTCTGTCTCCATTTGGCACTGACTCTAAAGGAGCCTCTGGAGCAAGATTTGAGGAGACAGGCCCACGTCAATCAAGTGGTGAGACCTAAGCAGGAACAACAGCAGCAGCAGCCCCCTGATGAAGGTGAAGATGGACTGAACGCCCTCAGGACCACTCCTCTCTTCACTGTTCTACTAGCAGGGGAAGGACAAGGCTTCGCCCAGGAAGACCCTGGAGAAAGTAAGCTCCTCTTGACTCATGGACGGTGTACATGACATATCAGCAGTTTCTATGTAGAAACAGAATGAGTAGAGAAGACACACGCGTGTCATGTTTTTCAACAAGCAAAAAACGGCCCAGAGAAAATATTGAGTCTGAGTAAAAATTGCAGGGAAGCAGTTCATGAACAGAATAATTTGTGTTTTCATGTGAGTGGCTGGGTGTTGCCAATTTAAGGTATGTTTTGGAACAGAAGAGTTTTCATTGGCTAATTTATGAAAAAGTGTGTGATGCAGAAAAAACATACCTGAAATTGGCAACACCCAGCCACTCACATTAATGCACTTAAACAGTCATTGAACACTAATCTGTCTGAGCCTTAGTGCCACAAATTTACCCCAGATAAGCTCAACTCTTTTGTGAGAACTTTGCACATATGGAAGCAGTGAGAGCAAGAGGAAGAGGTAGACAGAGAGGAGGAGGAAGAGTAGAAGGAGGAGCAGAACAAAGACAATAGACGGAGACATACTGTCTTTTCGACAACAGTAGGGTCACTTTGGTGGACCATGCCATCCTGTACATCATGGCCTGATGATCAGGGAAGCTGGGCAGAGAGACCAGACCAACCTGAGTCCCTGCATGGTAGCATCCATACGTACTACGGACCGTTAGACAGGAGAACAGGTATGTCTTACAGTACATTTTCATTTACGGTACTGCGCACAGTATCACAGTACAGTATGTAAAAAATAACCTGTCCAATGACTTCATATTCTTGCATTTTCTACAGAACTGCCAGACAACCTCATGAGGGTGAAAGGCAGTGCTTGTCCACCCAAAACCCACTTTATACAAAACACTGCTATCTTTGGTACTTTGTATACACAAAGAAAATTTGAATTGCAGTACAGTAATCAATACAATATGTTCTTCTAAACTCACGGAAACTAAGATGATTACAAACATTTAAATTACAGTGCAATGGTAAACAAATTAATGTACTGTAAGGTTTGTAACGGTGGATGGTGTTGTTTGCCAAGACTATGGCCAGTTTCTGTTCTTGGGTGGACAGACGTTGCCTTTCACCCTCAAGAGGTTGTCTGGCAGTTCTGTAGAAAATGTAAGAATGTGATGTATGTAACTGGACAGGTTATTTTTTTACATACTGTACTGTCATACTGTGCACAGTACTGTTCCATCAAAAATGTACTTCACAGGATTATACCTATTTTCTTGGTTCACTGGGGTGCATGTACCTACTATTCTAGGACTGCATGGTATTCTACTGTGATGCAGAATGATGTGCAAGAATTACACACAGACTAGTGTAGAAAATGTACTGGAAAGACATAGCTGTTCTCCAGTCTAAAGGTCATAGCCAGCGTGTTTCTGCAATGTGTTGTTTTTTGTACTTGAAGTGTGTTTCTGTGATGTGTTGTGTTGTCTGCACATGCAGCGCGTTTCTGTAACGTGTTGTGTTTTCTGAATTTGCGGCGCGTTTTCTAAATGCTGCGCATGTGTTGTCAAATTGATGTAAGCCTAGATGTTTGATTAATTTTCTTGTTTTGTCTATTACATGTGTTTTCTGAAGTTGCAGCGCATTCGCCTCACAGGGCCACCGTACGTTTCTGACCCACAATACTCAGCAAAGCGGAGATACGTCACATCGAATCTCTGCACCAATGGAGCACCAACAATTTTCCAATTTGGCGTTACGGACTGCGACGGATGTTGTGACGAAGTAGTACTATGTCCCATTTGTATGCCAATTTTAGCCTGCTTCTACCAAGCAATAGTACATAGTTTGTAAGGGCAGCTGCAGTACCTACTAAAAGAAAAAAGAAGCAGTATGCGATTTGAGACGCAGCATAAGTTTCAGCCCCGGCCCATTCCCAGCACAGACCCGGATACATATAATTCAGTAGATTGGACAGATACAGATAATTTAGTAGATTGGACAGATCCATATAGTTCAGTAGATTAGACAGATACATACAATTCAGTAGATTGGACAGATACATATAATGCAGTGGATTGGACAGATACAAATAATTCAGTAGATTGGACAGATACATATAATTCAGTAGATTGGACAGATACATATAATTCAGTAGATTAGACCGATACATATAATTCAGTAGATTGGACAGATGCATATAATTCAGTAGATTGGACAGAAACATATAATTCAGTAGATTGGACAGATGCATATAATTCAGTAGATTGGAGTTGAACAGGTACAGATAATTCAGTAGATTGGAGTTGGACAGATACACATAATTCAGTAGATATTTGGTGAACTCGCTCATCCTTAGTTATTTTCATGTCAGACTTTGAATAGCAAACATTGTCCAAAACGTAGAAGGTGTAACACTGTGTTCACAGCCACACTCTGTGAACTCCAAAACTCATTGAAGATGCTGTGTAAACCGATAGCAGTATTTCTCAAAGGGCCCTTACTTCCTAATAAGATCAAACCATGTGGAATATGCATTAATGGATGCAGGGACCGACTCTCTCCCAAGATTGTTTGGTTGAAAGCGTCATTTATGAATAGTAACCCAAAGATTGTTGGAAGATAGTCTACTTAGTGGAGGCAATCGAGATGGTAGTTTTCTGTGAAGCAATGCACGCCTATGTTATTTCCATATCCAACTTTGAATTGCAAATTTTGTCCGAAACGTAGACACAGCCATCAGGAAGGTGTAAGCGTTATGTGTCAGTGATTCAGAGCCACACTCACCTGATGTACAGCTGTGTTCCCCTGGCTTCTGTAGCTCACATTCGTTCTGATGTTGTAGCAACAACACCCAAAATGTGCTATCACACAATTAAAGGCGTTTTGTAATTTACCATAACAGCACTTAATGATTCATAACAGCACTTACCTGACGTCTGTGGCTGGCTCATCTCAACTCCTGGTTTTGCAGGAAGAGAGTCACCTGCAAGAGGAAACACCTGCAAGAGGAAACACGTACCAAAATGCAGTGGTGGACGAAGTACACAAATGTTGTAGGCCTACTTGAGTGAAAGTACAGATACCCTTTCTAAATTTTACTCCACTAAAAGCAGAAGTCTTCAATTAAAATTTCTACATAAGTAAAAGTACAAAGGTACCAGCTCTCAGCAGGCAAATTTCCTTATATATTGAAAAAAGGCACTCGTTTTAAACAGGCTGCCCTTTCAATATTAATTCAAGTTGCCAATGTGTTTTTATGTGTGCCTTAATTGTGTCTCATCAGCCATTGGAAGCTCTATCTGAATGTCTACCTCAAGTTCTGTCTCTCATAGTTTTCTTACTGAACATTGACGGTCAGGTGAAGAAAGGGGTGTAGGATGCAGATGATTTATCTTTTATAGCGCTTGTTCTTTCATGCAGCTTTTACCCTTGCAGAATGATTATGACAAAGAAATTTGACTAGTAGGTGAGCAACAGGACTTTAAAATAAATGACACACAGAGACTTTATTAGACATACTGAGTTGATGTGGCTGTTGAAATTTAGATCTGATACCAGTGTAAAGAAAACTGGGCTCAATATGTGATTGGTACAACAAATATTTTTTAAATATTCACATAAAAAATACTAATTGATCTTGAGTGGGCCTATCACAGGTGCTCTGTTCACAAAAACAGAAATTTTTGCTTAACATAATTCTGCCCTCTCAAATTCAAAGGTCGGTACAGATCTCCTCAATTTTGTCTTTGGGACCAGTGATTTGCATGACTAGTTTCAAAGAGTTATGAGGCGAGGCCTTGGCAGAGCCGGCTCAGGCAGGCAACTCACGCACAGCGAATTGTAGCGATTGCAATCATGGAAGAGCTTGTTGCGAAAAATAATTCAATAGGCTATCCCCTATTTGTGACTATTTTTATTTTAAACCGGACGCAACCAACAAGCTACCTAAGGACGAATGAAGCAATTTGCTATCTTTGCACACGTATAGTGCAGGCAATAATAGTAACACAACCAATTTGCACGAGCATTTGATACACCATTCTGTTGAGCAGTTTATGCCAACACCGAGAGCAGCTAGTAAAGGTCCCCTCGTCATTAAGTCACTGATGCCCCTTTTTCCCCGACTGTGAAGACAAACAAAAACGTGGCCCAACTTCAACTGCTAGTTCGTATTTGCGAAGGCTTTGAATTGCGCTTTACAGGTTAATTATTTACCGAGGTCAATTATCGAGGAGGCAGACCATTAAATTAGCAAAACATAAGGGCGATACCATTAAACTAGCAAAACAAAAGGACAAATGTCGCCCCCTAAAATCGCCTTAAAAACCACCTGCGATGGACACAGCCCTTCGCAAATAGCCGATATATTCGTCCAATCGTCCAACCCAAATTCACATAACCCCTGACTCATCTGGCAAAAATCAAACAATTCTTTCAGATCAGAAACAGCCAGTCAAAATATTTAAAACAGCATTTACAGTTTTTCGCAATTGTTTACACACTAAAATTGGAACTTGAAACGCAATCACTGAAACCTGAAACTCAAATCCCTAACCCAAATCTACAAAATTGCCAGCACAATTTCTGCTTTAGACTGTTTTCAATTCTAAATCACACCTTTTGCAAAACACTACACACAGTTCTCTACATTAGGCACATTCAAAATTTTATTCTGGTGTTCCTTTGGAAAGCAAGGCCAATTACAATACCAAGCTTTATTTCCCCAATTGGCAACACCCACTCCTCAGGTGTAAACACTAGTTGCTTAATTCTTCACTTAGAAATCAGAGCTTTAGCGCTATGAGAAAAGGCCACACATGAGCTCTTTTTATTAAAAAATAGTTTTAAAGGAAAACCCTTTAGGAGCGTGTGTATAGTAGTATAGCAACAAGAGCAGGTGTAAAGTATGCCGGGGCAGCAGTGTGTATTGCACTATAGTTGTAAGAGCCAATGTAATGAGTGACCTTGCTGTTTGAGTAAACCGCATCACTATTGAGCATAGGCGATTTGTTGGTTGGATGTGTATAATTGCTGTTGACTGAGTAGCCTGCCTGAGCTAGTTCTTCCAACACGTCACCTCATCTGTCATGTAAATTAAAGTGTGTCTCTAAAAACACACTGCGTTTGTTGACAGGATGTGTTTTCACTTATGCATTGGACCACCTTTAGGCGTGGCTGTAAAATAAAAGGCAGTTTAAAAAAGGGGTTTGAGGGAATGACAAAGGACAGTTCAGTGGAGAATCTGACACAACAGGCAACTTCCTGTAGGGTTCAAATTCTCAACAAAACCTTCTGTACATTTTAGAAATCTGAATGTTCAGCGGTTTTGTACAAATTCAGGATGCCAGATGTTACGCAATTTCCTTTATTTTGAAAATACATTTTATCTTCATACGTTTTCTGGCACCAATATTTTGTATTTTATTTTGATAAACATTTTTGAGAGGCATATTGTATTTTGTCCTCTCCGGGAACCATCACCTTATCGTGGTGGAGAGGTTTGTGTGTCCCTATGAACCTGGGGGCTGTGTTGTCTGGATACTTGTGTTCCTGGTAGGGTCTCCCATGGCAAATTGGTCTCGGGCGAGGGGCCGGACTAAGAATGGTTCAAAAACCCTCATGGAAAAACCTATAAGAGAGGACGATACCCGGCCCGGAGGAAGCCCGGGGTCCCCTTCTGGAGCCAGGCCCAGGAGGAGGACCCGTCAGCGAGCGCCTGGTGGCCGGGCTTGCCACGGAGCCCGGCCGGGCATAGCCCGAAAAAGCAACGTGGACAACAACAACATCTCTTCTTCTCCGTCCCGTGGGCTCACCACCCGCGGGAAAAACCAAGGGGGTCGGGTGCGCTGCCAGAAAGGTGGCAGTGAAGGCAGAGGTTTTTGACGGATCGGACCCGGGTGGCAGAGGCTGGCTTTGGGGACGTGGAACGTCACCTCTCTGGGAGGGAAGGAGCCGGAGCTTGTGCGGGAGGTGGAGCGCTACCAGCTGGATCTGGTGGGGCTTACCTCTACGCACAGCCTCGGCTCTGGAACCTCACCTCTGGATAGGGGTTGGACTCTATTCTTCTCCGGAGCTCCCCAGGGTGAGAGGCGCACGGCTGGTGTGGGGATACTTACGAGTCCCCGGCTAAGTGCCTCTATGTTGGAGTTTACCCCAGTGGACGAGAGGGTCGCCTCCCTACGCCTTCGGGTCATGGGGGGGAAAACTCTGACTGTTGTCTGTGCCTATGCACCGAACAGCAGTTCGGAGTATTCGGCCTTTTGGAGACCCTGGATGGAGCCTTGTATGGGGCTCCTGAGGGGACTCTGTAGTCTTGCTGGGGGACTTCAACGCACATGTGGGCAATGATGGAGACACCTGGAGAGGCGTGATTGGGAGGAACGGCCTCCCCGATCTGAACCCGAGTGGTGGCTTGTTATTGGACTTCTGTGCTAGTCATGGAATGGCCATAACGAACACCATGTTCGAACATAAGGATGCTCATAAGTGTACCTGGTACCAGAGCACCCTAGGCAGAAGGTCGATGATCGATTTTGTTATCGTATCATCGGACCTGAGGCCATATGTTTTGGACACTCGGGTGAAGAGGGGGACAGAGCTGTCAACTGATCACCATCTGGTGGTGAGTTGGGTCAGGTGGCGGGGGAAGCCTCTGGACAGACCTGGTAAGCCCAAGCGTGTAGTCCAGGTGAACTGGGAACGTCTGGAGGAGTCCCCGGTCCGGGAGGCCTTCAACTCACACCTCCGGCGGGGCTTCTCTGGCATCCCTGTGGAGGCTGGGGGCATTGAACCGGAGTGGGCGATGTTCAAAGCCTCCATTGCTAAAGCTACGTCTGAGAGTTGTGGTCTCAAAGTCGTAGGTGCCTCAAGGGTCGGTAACCCTCGAACATCCTGGTGGACACCGGTGGTCAGGGGAGCCGTCCGATTGAAGAAGGAGGCCTTCCGGGACATGCTGTCCCGGGCGACTCCGGAGGCAGTTGCAAGGTACCGACAGGCCCGAAGGACTGCAGCCTCGGCCGTGGCAGAAGCAAAGCAGCGGGTGTGGGAGGAGGTCGGAGAAACCATGGAGAAGGACTTTCGGCTGGCGCCAAAGCGGTTCTGGAAGACCATCCGACACCTCAGGAGGTGAAAGCAGGGAACCATTCAAGCTGTATACAGTAAGGATGGGACGTTGTTGACCTCAACTGACAAGGTGATTGGGAGGTGGAAGGAGCACTTTGAGGAACTCCTGAACCCGACAAACCCATCCTACATAGTAGAGACAGGGCTGGAGGATGATGGGGGATCAGCATCAATCTCCCTGGCGGAGGTCACTGAGGTAGTCAAACAACTCCACAGTGGCAAAGCCCCAGGGGTTGATGAGATCCGCCCAGAAATGCTGAAGGCTTTGGGTGTTGAGGGACTGTCATGGATGACACGTCTTATCAACATTGCGTGGAAGTCGGGGACAGTACCTAAGGAGTGGCAGACCGGGGTGGTGGTTCCCCTGTTCAAAAAGGGGGACCGGAGAGTGTGTGCCAACTACAGAGGCATCACATTACTCAGCCTCCCCGGGAAAGTACACTCCAGGGTGCTGGAAAGGAGGGTTCGACCGATAGTCGAACCTCGGATTGAGGAGGAACAATGCAGTTTCCGGCCTGGTCGTGGAACAACGGACCAGCTTTTTACCCTCGCGAGGATCTTTGAGGGGGCCTGGGAGTATGCCAATCCGGTCTACACGTGTTTTGTGGATTTGGAGAAGGCGTATGATCGGGTTCCCCGGGAGATACTGTGGGAGGTGCTGCGAGAGTATGGGGAAAGGGGGTCTCTACTCAGAGCCATCCAATCTCTGTACTCCCAAAGCGAGAGCTGTGTCCGGGTCTGCGGCAGTAAGTCGGACTCGTTTCCGGTGAGGGTTGGCCTCCTCCAAGGCTGCGCTTTGTCACCTATCCTGTTTGTGGTATTCATGGACAGGATCTCACGGCGTAGCCGCGGGGAGGGGGTTGCGGGTTGGTGGGCAGAGGATTGCATCACTGCTTTTTGCAGATGATGTGGTCCTGATGGCATCATCAGTCTGCGACCTGCAGCACTCATTGGATCGGTTCGCAGCCGAGTGTGAAGCGGCTGGGATGAGGATCAGCACCTCCAAATCTGAGGCCATGGTTCTCAGCAGGAAACCGATGGATTGTCTACTCCAGGTAGGGAATGAGTCTTTACCCCAAGTGAAGGAGTTCAAGTATCTTGGGGTCTTGTTCTCGAGTGAAGGTAAAATGGAACGAGAGATGGGCCGGAGAATTGGAGCAGCGGGTGCGGTGTTGCAGTCGCTCTATCGCACCGTTGTGACGAAGAGAGAGCTGAGCCAGAAGGCAAAGCTCTCAATCTACCGGTCTATCTTCGTTCCTACTCTCACCTATGGTCATGAAGGGTGGGTCATGACCGAAAGAACGAGATCGCGGATACAAGCGGCGGAAATGAGTTTCCTCCGGAGGGTGGCTGGCATCTCCCTTAGGGATAGGGTGAGAAGTTCAGCCATTCGTGAGGGACTCGGAGTAGAGCCGCTGCTTCTTTGCATAGAAAGGAGCCAGTTGAGGTGGTTCGGGCATCTAGTAAGGATGCCACCTGGCCGCCTCCCTAGGGAGGTGTTCCAGGCACGTCCAGCTGGGCGGAGGCCGCGGGGCAGACCTAGGACCAGGTGGAGGGATTATATCTCCACACTGGCCTGGGAACGCCTTGGAATCCCCCAGTCAGAGCTGGTTAATGTGGCCCGGGAAAGGGAAGTTTGGGATGCCCTGCTTGAACTGCTACCTCCGCGACCCGACCCCGGACAAAGCGGATGACGATGATGATGATGATGATGATATTGTATTTTGTATTTTATTTTGAGACATTTATTTGAGAAGTATATTGTATTTTATTTTGATACATTTATTTGAGAGGTATTTTATTTTTATACCTTTATGTGAGAGGTGTATTGTATTTTGTTACCGGATACTGTACACGTTTATATCAATTTGCCCGTCTCTGTCAACAACTGCAAATAACAGGAACAAGAAACTGCACCACATCCTTCCTCTGTGAAACAAAGGTATGAGAAGGAGAATGTTACGGACGGCAATATATATTAGTGTTTGTCCGTATGTGTTGTGTATTTGGTTTGTTTGTTCCCTCCCTCTGTTTCTCACCTTTACTATCCTTCCCTATGCAGGTGACCGTTCCCTATTGGCTGTCTTCCTCCGGCCGTCAAGTGTGCACCAGCTGCCGTCCCAATCCCGTGTCTGTCCGTCACTATTTAAATCTCCCGCCATACACAGAGAGAGACACTGGCGTAGAGAGAGAGTGACTGGAGTACTTGGTGTTTGGCTGTTACGACTGTGGTTGTGGTTGAGAGTGTGGAGTGTGGAGTGTGTAATCTGTATTCGTGTGGTTGTTAGTTTAGTTCTGAGTGTTTGTAGTGTGTTACCGTTTCCTCGTTAAGAACGAGTAGTTTTCTGTTGCACCGGTTTCACCACTTGGCTTTCATTTTGGTTAACCACACCTTGTTTGCATTCCGGTACACTGTACAGCGTTTCTGTTATCACTCCTCTTATTTTACACCGGAGCAGGAGGATAGGTAAGACGCCCGTGGGCATACATTTTTGCATCACGTAGTGTATCAGTTTGTGTATTAGATCATTAGTTTAGGGACGGTGCCGCCACCTGTATTTACGTTTGTAAGACCTGGTTAGGCAGTTTAGTTGTTTTGCTCTTTTCTTTCCTTTGGCACCGTTCTGTCCTCCTGACTCCGCAGGGTGTGGCTGTAAATAAACCCCATTATCATTGAATACCGCCTTTTGTTCGTCCCTTATCTTGCACCGCATCCTCCACTACACCCTTTTCCCTGGGCAGTGTTAGACCCTACCTCACCCTAGACTATATACCATCGGAGGGTCGTAACAGAGAAGGACAACAGAAATTAAAAAAGGAGAGTTTAAGAGGACGCTATCTTTACATTATCTGAAAGGAGTGAACACAGGCAACATATTCTCGTCAGAGGCAAATATCAATTGATTATCAGTATGCGAAGATTCGAAGGCTTAAAAGCTGGTTTGCAACACATATCTGGTATAGGCCTATCAGCAGCTGCTAGTTTATCAATATTATGCGTTTTTCTTTTTCTTGTCCATGTTGTGTTTCAAATAGAGTTTAATTGCACATGTACAGGTACATATAAACAAACGCTGCACTGCTGGATCTACATGGTTGGACCATGCGTTCTTATAGGTTTGGTAACCCTCTGGGCAGACAAGCGTTTTCGAAGGATGTGTGGATTTACTTGTTGTTGCACATGTTCAAAGAAATGCCGCCATTTTTGTTGGAAACTCTTTGTACTTGCATCAAAGGCATTCTTTTCAGGGTTAGTCTGGGCTGTATCTTTGCTTTTAGAAGGAGATTGGTTTGCATGTTGCTATAATAGCCTTCCTAGTGATGAAAGAATGATTCCATGCAAGGGAAAAGATCAACTAAATTTTACTGAGAAGACGTCCCTTTTTGAACAAAAGAACTCATCCATGGTAAGAGTATGGAAAACAATACTAATAATAATCATAATAATACTAATAATAGTACAATTTTATACTGTATTGACACAGATCCAATTTTAAGTACATTAAAAAAATAAATGTATTTAAGTTTTTGACATTTATTTCTATCCCTGCAGTTCTGGGGGCTTATTATGTTGGGTGTGATGGTGCTTATTCTCTTCGTGTTAACATTGCGATGCAAATGCAGCGACAGTTTCTGTTCAAATCATTACCAAGACACATTTGAGGAAAAGCTTTTGGAAGAGGTAGAAATTATTTTTGCCAAAAAGCTCAAGGACATCTCGACAGGGTATGTAACAAAAAAGATTCACTGCAACCATAAACTTGATGTTCTGAAATATGACCCAGAAATACAGAACGAAGTGGATGCTAACCCAGGAACAAGTGGGCCTGCTAACCCAGGAACAAGTGGACCTGCTAACCCAGGAACAAGTGGAGCTGCTAACCCAGGAACAAGTGGACCTGCTAACCCAGGAACAAGTGGACCTGCTAACCCAGGAACAAGTGGACCTGCTAACCCAGGAACAAGTGGACCTGCTAACCCAGGAACAAGTGGACCTGCTAACCCAGGAACAAGTGGACCTGCTAACCCAGGAACAAGTGGAGTTGCATCCACAACGAGGGGAGCTAGCCAGACAACTGATCTGGTTGAAAATGTCAACAGAATTAATTGGGAGGATTTATCAAAAGTGTATTTTGACCTAATGGATGACTTTTACAAAGAAGTAGCTAATACATCAGCTAGTAGAACAAATATGGTGCATGAGCAAAGGAGACCTACAACTTATGGTACACAACAAGCCTATGAAGGTCCAGTACTGTTCCTAAGTAAGTCTGCAGGCAGTGATCCCTGCCTGCCTGCCTGTCTGTCTGTCTGTCTGCCTGCCTGCCTGTCTGCCTGTCTGTCTGTCTGTCTGTCTGTCTGTCTGTCTGTCTGTCTGTCTGTCTGCCTGCCTGCCTGTCTGTCTGTCTGTCTGTCTGCCTGCCTGCCTGCCTGCCTGCCTGCCTGCCTGCCTGTCTGTCTGCCTGCCTGCCTGCCTGCCTGCCTGCCTGCCTGCCTGCCTGCCTGCTGTCTGTCTGTCTGTCTGTCTGTCTGTCTGTCTGCCTGCCTGCCTGCCTGCCTGCCTGCCTGCCTGTCTGTCTGTCTGTCTGTCTGTCTGTCTGTCTGTCTGTCCCTCTCTCCGTCTCTGTCTCTGTCGCTCTCCATTAGGTGTTACACCACTTGGACAGTACTGTACTTAAATAAGTAAATACATAGCTGTGGTCCCAGCTGTATGATTAACCAGGTTAGGGTTCATGCTACTTAGTTAGGCATGCTGTTGAATTTGTACATTCAATATTTCCGTTTGCTTCAGGTTTGGCCAGACCATTCAAATGACTGTCTCTGTGCCACCGCTAGTTGTTTATATGATCCTGTCTGTCTGTCCGTCCGTCCGTCCGTCCGTCCGTCCGTCCGTCCGTCCGTCCCTACTAGGTGCTGATTTTGAAGGAGCTGATGTAGCAGGAGATGAGGAGACAGCCCTGTGTTAAACCAGGAACCCAAGCAGTAGCACCAGGAACCCAAGCAGGAGCAACAGCAAAGACGTCTTGGTTGAACTAGAAGAACTATCTGTGGACCACTCCTCCCTTCACTCTTCTACTAGTAGCTAGTCAACCCCATCGTCTGTTACAGCCACATTTACAGAACACACATAAACATCTTCAGATTCACATGGTTGATAGTTAGCGTTCACAAATACACAAACTCTTACTCTCACACACTCATACACACACTTAGGAAAAAAGTCACACTCGTGCTTTTGGAAGCACTGACACAAACAAATGGAGTTGCACAAATGCATGTTAATACTCTCACAAAATACTTACATTCATACTCTTAAGTACTCACACAATCACTCACAAGTGCTTTCCCACAAACACTCACACAAACAGGCTGGATTCTATTAATCTGCTGGAAAACTCAATAACAAAAAACAATGTAATGGTTGTTTATTTGTGCCCTCTAGCTGCTAAATTGTTTTAGGGACTTTCTCTCTTTCAAGCCTCAGCAGGTGTTTCTTTAAGTTGATAAAACATATATTCCTCACTTTGGGGTTCAGTGTTAAAATATTCTGCATAGATTTTGGAGCCATCATTTCATGGTTATTGATGTTATGTAACATTAATCCTAATTTAGTTTTTAAGTTTACTGTCTATAAATTGTTTGTGGAACGGACTGATTGATTAATGCATTTTTAATATCTGGTTACAGAGAATCAAATGGACTGTATAGTTATTGAAGAATTAAAGACTCATGTTTTTACAGGGTGACAGTTGAGCCAGTAGAAAATAAATGAAAGCCAAGGGCAATCCTAGTTTGATTTGTGTGATCTTGCTAAAATAGAAGAGTTGTGATTATATTCAAACACCTGTTAAGATTGAATAATGTAATGGTTCTGTGCACAATGCTAAAATAAAATAAACATTTTAGTGAGCACTGAAATGATGTCAACAATACTTTTTTGAGGAGGTAGAGAAGGATGGACTGGGTGAGGGAGGGACAGAGGGGGAGGAGCGACTGAGTGGGAGAGATGGAGGGACATAGTGGGAGGGATGGACGGGGTGAGAGAGGGACATGGGGGAGGGAGGGATCGAGGGAGAGAGAGGGGGAGGGAAGGACAGAGGAGGAGGGATGGAGGGAGAGAGAGGGGGAGAGAAGGACAGAGGAGGAGGGATGGAGGGAGGGTGAGAACAACCGTTCTGCTAGCGTTGTGTGTTTTCTAACGCTACACATTATTGCATCTCCACTGTGTGGGTTCTCATTCCATGAACGTTTCTCTGGCAGTGGTAAACTCCTCGTGAGAAGAAGAAACAAATAGCCTAAATGCTGCCGAAATTATTCATGAACAACTGTTTTGTGCTGATCAGAAAGCACCAGAATGTAGGGGTAGGTTGACTCTGGCTGCAAGAACATCATGGCGGATCTTCACTCAAAGAGCTCACAATGTACCCCTGTCTGTTTTCATACAGTGAACATTGGATTATAGTTAAGCTGTGTGTGCGTTTGTGTGTTTGTGTTTGTGTGTGTGTGTGTGTGTGTGTGTGTGTGTGTGTGCATGTGAGTGTGAGAGAAGACTGTGATTGTCTGTGTATGCCTCAGGAACTGTGAGCTCCAGACAGAGAGTGCTCTGGAGAGCAGGGAGAAGGCCCACCACCAGAGGGTCAGGTGTCTGGAGGAACAGGTTTGCCACATAAGAAGATGCCAGACACACACACACACACACACACACACACACACACACACACACACACACACACACACACAAAGTTCTCCTGACCCAATTTGTTTTTCTACATAGTTGACCTTAGCATAAGATGTTATTGTGTAAGGAAGATGCCAGAGACACACGCAAAGTTCTCCTGACCCCATTTATTTTTCCATATAGTTTTCCTTAACATAAGATTTTATTGTGTAAGAATACAGAATACAGACTGGTACCGAACCGGCAGGGTTTTATTTAATTCAACCAGATTCAGTGTTTTTTTTTAATCTTCTGGGCTGACAATTGTTTTCAAAGGATTCACCGACAAATTTTATTGAACAAATATTTGTACACATTCTTCACATCACAAAAGCAGTCTTTTCCATCCTTCTAAAGAAAATGCAAGACTTCCATGCAAGCAAAATGATCCACTCAGCCATTCAGACCAGACAGACCTTGACACACTTAAATATGAGTCTATGGTGAGCAAAGATCCATTTTAATGTCAAATCTATTTACAGTAGATGTGCATATTTTAAATAAATTATGGTTGTGAAATTAACATCTTAGCTTCCTTTACTTTCAGGTGCATGGCTTTAATATATTGATTTTGAGGGAGGGAGAGAGTGAGGGATGGACAGTAAGAGAAAGAAAGTGAGGGAAGACAGGACATTCTTTAAATGTTGGCGTAATTTCACGATCCAGGAAACTATGGTATGAAGATGATTCAGCCGTGATTGAGAAAAAGGGAGGTCAGCAAAGGACATTATTTAAGGCAACATATTCTCATCACAGGCAAACTCAATTGATTATCAGTATGGTGTTCTTCAAAGGCTTAGAAGTTACTTTGAATCAAATAGCTGGCAAAGGCTTATCAGCAGCAGCTAGTTTATCAATATCATACGTGTATCTTTTTCTTATCTATGTTGTGTTTCAAATAGTTTAATTGCACGTGTACAAATAAAGAAATGCTGCACTTCTGGATCTACACGATTTTACCAGGCGTCATAATAGGTTTTGTAACCCTCTGGGCAGACAAGCGTTTTCGAAGGATATATGGATTCACTTGTAATAGTTGCAAATATCGTTCTGAGTCAAAGAGACGCTGCCATTTTTCTTGGAAACTCCTCTTATTTGCATTAAAGGTTGGCTTTTCAGGGATGGTCTGGGTTGTATCTTTGCTTTTAGATGGAGATTGGTTTGCATGTTGCCATTATAGCCTTCCTAGTGATGAAAGTATGGTTCCGTGCAGGGAAAGAATCACCAAAATTTTACTGAGAAGATGTCCCTTGGTGAACAAAAGAACACATCCATGGTAAGAATATAGAAAATAATAACGATAAGTAGGTGTAACTGGTTTTTATTATTGGATCAACAATATGATTCAGCTGTAAATGTTACTATTTGTCACGCTGCTTTTCAAATCATTACTTGGAGGAATTTGAGGAAAATCAATAAAAAAATTAAGACATTTTATTTGCAAGAAAACTGAAGGACATCTTTAAAGGGTATATAGCAGATAGGTTTAACTGCAACACTGCTCTTGAAGTTCTGCAATATGACCAGGATGAAAAAAAGAACAAAAATAGAATGAAGAGGATGCTAACCCAGGAACAAGTGGAGTTACATCCATAACAAATGGAGATGTATCCACAACAAGTGGAGTTACATCTATAACAAGTGGAGTTACATCTATAACAAATGGAGATGTATCCACAACAAGTGGAGTTACATCTATAACAAGTGGAGTTACATCTATAACAAATGGAGATGTATCCACAACAAGTGGAGTTACATCTATAACAAGTGGACATACATCTATAACAAGTGGACATACAGCTATAACAAGTGGACATTCATATATAACAAGTGGACATACATCTATAACAAGTGGGCATACATCTATAACAAGTGGAGTTACATCTATAACAAGTGGACATGTATCCACAACAAGTGGACATACATCTATAACAAGTGGACATACATCTATAACAAGTGGACATACAGCTATAACAAGTGGACATTCATATATAACAAGTGGACATACATCTATAACAAGTGGGCATACATCTATAACAAGTGGAGTTACATCTATAACAAGTGGAGTTACATCTATAACAAGTGGAGTTACATCTATAACAAGTGGACATGTATCCACAACAAGTGGACATACATCTATAACAAGTGGACATGTATCCACAACAAGTGGACATACATCTATAACAAGTGGAGTTACATCTATAACAAGTGGACATACATCTATAACAAGTGGACATACATCTATAACAAGTGGAGTTGCATCTATAACAAGTGGAGTTACATCTATAACAAGTGGACATACATCTATAACAAGTGGAGTTACATCTATAACAAGTGGACATACATCTATAACAAGTGGAGTTACATCCAGATCAAGAGGAGATGCTTCCTGGAACAAATGGAGCGAGCCAAAGAACTGAATTGGTTGAAAAAGTCAAGAAAATGAACTGGGATAAACTCTCTAAATGTTCTTATGATCTGATTGTCACCACCAGCTGTTTATGTGATCACACCTGTCTGTCTGTCTGTCTGTCTGTCTGTCTGTCTGTCTGTCTGTCTGTCTGTCACCACTAGCTGTTTATATGATCAGACCTGTCTGTCTGTGTGTCTGTGTGTCTGTCTGTCTGTCTGTCACCACTAGCTGTTTATATGATCAGACCTGTCTGTCTGTCTGTCTGTCTGTCACCACTAGCTGTTTATATGATCAGACCTGTCTGTCTGTCTGTCTGTCTGTCTGTCTGTCTGTCTGTCTGTCTGTCTCCATTTGGCACTGACTCTAAAGGAGCCTCTGGAGCAAGATTTGAGGAGACAGGCCCACGTCAATCAGGTGGTGAGACCTAAGCAGGAACAACAGCAGCAGCAGCCCCCTGATGAAGGTGATGATGGACTGAACCCCCTCAGGACCACTCCTCTCTTCACTGTTCCACTAGCAGGGGAAGGACAAGGCTTCGCCCAGGAAGACCCTGGAGAAAGTAAGCTCCTCTTGACTCATGGATGGTGTATATTACATATCAGCAGTTTCTATGTAGAAACAGAATGAGTAGAGAAGACACACGTGTGTCATGTTTTTCAACAAGCAAAAAACGGCCCAGAGAAAATATTGAGTCTGAGTAAAAATTACAGGGAAGCAGTTCATGAACAGAATAATTTGTGTTTTCATGTGAGTGGCTAGGTGTTGCCAATTTAAGGTATGTTTTGGAACAGAAGAGTTTTCATTGGCTAATTTATGAAAAAGTGTGTGATGCAGAAAAAATATACCTGAAATTGGCAACACCCAGCCACACACATTAATGCACTTAAACAGTCATTGAACACTAATCTGTCTGAGCCTTAGTGCCACAAATTTACCCCAGATAAGCTCGACTCTTTTGTGAGAACTTTGCACATATGGAAGCAGTGAGAGCAAGAGGAAGAGGTAGACAGAGAGGAGGAGGAAGAGTGGAAAGAGGAGAAGAACAAAGACAATAGACTGAGACATACTGTCTTTTCGACAACAGCAGGCTCACTTTGGTGGACCATGCCATCCTGTACATCATGGCCTGACGATCAGGGAGGCTGGGCAGAGAGACCAGCCCAACCTGAGTCCCTGCATGGTAGCATTCATACGTACTACGGACCTTTAGACAGGAGAACAGGTATGTCTTACAGTACATTTTCATTTACGGTACTGCGCACAGTATCACAGTACAGTATGTAAAAAAATAACCTGTCCAATGACTTCACATTCTTGCATTTTCTACAGAACTGCCAGACAACCTCTTGAGGGTGAAAGGCAGTGTTTGTCCACCCAAAACCCACTTTATACAAAACACTGCTATCTTTGGTACTTTGTATACACAAAGAAAATTTGAATTGCATTACAGTAATCAATACAATATGTTCTTCTAAAGTCACGGAAACTAAGATGATTACAAACATTTAAATTACAGTGCAATGGTAAACAAATTAATGTACTGTAAGGTTTGCAAGGGTGGATGGTGTTGTTTGCCAAGACCATGGCCAGTTTCTGTTCTTGGGTGGACAGACGTTGCCTTTCACCCTCAAGAGGTTGTCTGGCAGTTCTGTAGAAAATGTAAGAATGTGATGTATGTAACTGGACAGGTTATTTTTTTACATACTGTACTGTCATACTGTGCACAGTACTGTTCCATCAAAAATGTACTTCACAGGATTATACCTATTTTCTTGGTTCACTGGGGTGCATGTACCTACTATTCTAGGACTGCATGGTATTCTACTGTGATGCAGAATGATGTGCAACAATTACACACAGACTAGTGTAGAAAATGTACTGGAAAGACATACCTGTTCTCCAGTCTAAAGGTCATAGCCAGCGTGTTTCTGCAATGTGTTGTTTTTTGTACTTGAAGTGTGTTTCTGTAATGTGTTGTGTTGTCTGTACATGCAGCGCGTTTCTGTAACGTGTTGTGTTTTCTGAATTTGCGGCGCGTTTTCTAAATGCTGCGCATGTGTTGTCAAATTGATGTAAGCCTAGATGTTTGATTAATTTTCTTGTTTTGTCTATTACATGTGTTTTCTGAAGTTGCAGCGCATTGGCCTCACAGGGCCACCGTACTTTGCCCCACAATGCTCAGCAAAGCGGAGATACGTCACATCGAATCTTTGCACCAATGGAGCACCAACGATTTTCCAATTTGGCGTTACGGACTGCGACGGATGTTGTGACGAAGTAGTACTATGTCCCATTTGTATGCCAATTTTAGCCTGCTTCTACCAAGCAATAGTACATAGTTTGTAAGGGCAGCTGCAGTACCTACTAAAAGAAAAAAGAAGCAGTATGCGATTTGAGACGCAGCATAAGTTTCAGCCCCGGCCCATTCCCAGCACAGACCTGGATACATATAATCCCATAGATTAGACCGATACATACAATTCAGTAGATTGGACAGATACATATAATTCAGTAGATTAGACCGATACATATAATTCAGTAGATTAGACAGAAACATATAATTCAGTAGATTGGACAGATACATATAATTCAGTAGATTAGACAGACACATATAATTCAGTAGATTAGACAGATGCATATAAATCAGTAGATTGGAGTTGAACAGGTACAGATAATTCAGTAGATTGGAGTCGGACAGATACAGATAATTCAGTAGATTGGAGTTGAACAGGTACAGATAATTCAGTAGATTGGAGTCGGACAGATACACATAATTCAGTAGATATTTGGTGAACTCGCTCATCCTTAGTTATTTTCATGTCAGACTTTGAATTGCAAACATTGTCCAAAACGTAGAAGGTGTAACACTGTGTTCACAGCCACACTCTGTGAACTCCAAAACTCATTGAAGATGCTGTGTAAACCGATAGCAGTATTTCTCAAAGGGTCCTTACTTCCTGATAAGATCAAACCATGTTTCCGCAAACACAATATCCATTTCCACTGTTACGCGGACGACACCCAGCTCTATGTTTCCTCCAAACCCTCTTCCACCTTCCCACCCTCCTCCCTCTGTGCCTGCCTACAGGAAATCAAATCCTGGTTCACCTCAAACTTCCTCAAATTAAACGATAATAAAGCAGAGGTAGTCCTCATTGGCTCCAAGTCCACACTCAGCAAACTCCCCCGTTTTTCCCTCACCATCGGTAACTCCTCGGTTTCCCCCTCCCCCCAGGTTAAGAGTCTGGGTGTTGTCCTCGACAGCACCCTATCATTTCACACCCACATCAACAACACCATCCGGTCCGCCTACTTCCACCTCCGAAACATCAACCGCCTCCGCCCTTCACTCACTCCCAACACCACTGCAGTCCTGGTACACTCTCTTGTCACTTCCCGCTTGGACTATTGCAATTCCCTCCTCTTCGGTCTCCCCCACAAATGCCTCCATAAACTGCAATTAGTCCAGAACGCTGCCGCACGCATCATCACCAAAACCCCTGCCATCTGTCACATCACCCCCGTTCTGCTCCAACTCCACTGGCTTCCCATCAAATACAGAATAAATTTCAAAATCCTCCTCCATACATTCAAGGCCATTCACAATCTAGCCCCTCCATACCTGTCTGACCTCATTCATATTAACACTCCCACCCGGTCCCTCAGATCTACCTCCTCCATCAACCTGATCGTCCCCCGAATTCGTCTGTCCACCATGGGATCGCGAGCCTTCAGCTGCTCCGCCCCACGTCTATGGAACTCCCTCCCCCCTGACATCAAAAATCTGGACTCAATTTCCTGTTTCCAAACCCACCTCAAAACCCATTTGTTTAGGCTGGCTTACTGTCCCACGTGATGCTTTTTAATGCTCGATTGCAGGCTCCATGCCTTTTTAATTGTATACTACTTATTTTGATCTTATTTTATTTTATTTATTTATTTTTATTATTTTTATGAGAACTGTTTTTTATATTACTGTACGGCGACCTTGAGTGCCTTGAAAGGCGCCTTATAAATTCAATGTATTATTATTATTATTATTATGTGGAATATGCATTAATGGATGCAGGGACCAATTCTTTCCCAAGATTATTTGGTTGAAAGCGTCATTTATGAATAGTAACCCAAAGATTGTTGGAAGATAGTCTACTTAGTGGAGGCAATCGAGATGGTAGTTTTCTGTGAAGCAATACACGCCTATGTTATTTCCATATCCAACTTTGAATTGCAAATTTTGTCCAAAACGTAGACACAGCCATCAGGAAGGGGTAAGCGTTATGTGTCAGTGATTCAGAGCCACACTCACCTGATGTACAGCTGTGTTCCCCTGGCTTCTGTAGCTCACATTCGTTCTGGTGTTGTAGCAACAACACCCAAAATGTGCTATCACACAATTAAAGGCGTTTTGAAATTTACCATAACAGCACTTAATGATTCATAACAGCACTTACCTGACGTCTGTGGCTGGCTCATCTCAACTCCTGGTTTTGCAGGAAGAGAGTCACCTGCAAGAGGAAACACCTGCAAGAGGAAACACCTGCAAGAGGAAACACTTACCAAAATGCAGTGGTGGACGAAGTACACAAATGTTGTAGGCCTACTTGAGTGAAAGTACAGATACCCTTTCTAAATTTTACTCCACTAAAAGCAGAAGTCTTCAATTAAAATTTCTACATAAGTAAAAGTACAAAGGTACCAGCTCTCAGCAGGCAAATTTCCTTATATATTGATAAAAGGCACTCGTTTTAAACAGGCTGCCCTTTCAATATGAATTCAAGTTGCCAATGTGTTTTTATGTGTGCCTTAATTGTGTCTCATTAGCCATTGGAAGCTCTATCTGAATGTCTACCTCAAGTTCTGTCTCTCATAGTTTTCTTACTGAACATTGACGGTCAGGTGAAGAAAGGGGTGTAGGATGCAGATGATTTATCTTTTATAGCGCTTGTTCTTTCATGCAGCTTTTACCCTTGCAGAATGATTATGACAAAGAAATTTGACTAGTAGGTGAGCAACAGGACTTTAAAATAGATGACACACAGAGACTTTATTAGACATACTGAGTTGATGTGGCTGTTGAAATTTAGATCTGATACCAGTGTAAAGAAAACTGGGCTCAATATGTGATTGGTACAACAAATATTTTTTAAATATTCACATAAAAAATACTAATTGATCTTGAGTGGGCCTATCACAGGTGCTCTGTTCACAAAAACTGAAATTTTTTGCTTAACATAATTCTGCCCTCTCAAATTCAAAGGTCGGCACAGATCTCCTCAATTTTGTCTTTGGGACCAGTGATTTGCATGACTAGTTTCAAAGAGTTATGAGGCGAGGCCTTGGCAGAGCCGGCTCAGGCAGGCAACTCACGCACAGCGAATTGTAGCGATTGCAATCATGGAAGAGCTTGTTGCGAAAAATAATTCAATAGGCTATCGCCTATTTGTGACTATTTTTATTTTAAACCGGACGCAACCAACAAGGACGAATGAAGCAATTTGCTATCTTTGCAAACGTATAGTGCAGGCAAAAATAGTAACACAACCAATTTGCACGAGCATTTGATACACCATCCTGTTGAGCAGTTTATGCCAACACCGAGAGCAGCTAGTAAAGGTCCCCTCGTCATTTAGTCACTGATGCCCTTTTTCCCCGACTGTGAAGACAAACAAAAACGTGGCCCAACTTCAACTACTAGTTCGTATTGGCGAAGGCTTTGAATTGCGCTTTACAGGGTAATTATTTACCGAGTTCAATTATCGAGGAGGCAGACCATTAAATTAGCAAAACAAAATGACAAATATCGCCCCCTAAAATCGCCTTAAAAAAACAACCTGCGATGGACACAGCCCTTCGCCAATAGCCGATATATTCGTCCAATCGCCCAACCCAAATTCACATAACCCCTGACTCATCTGGCATAAATCAAACAATTCTTTCAGATCATAAACACAGCCAGTCAAAATATTTAAAACAGCATTTACAGTTTTTCGCAATTGTTTACACACTAAAATTGGAACTTGACACGCAATCACTGAAACCTGAAACTCAAATCCCTAAACCAAATCTGCAAAATTTCCAGCACAATTTCTGCTTTAGACTGTTTTCAATTCTAAATCACACTTTTTGCAAAACACTACACACAGTTCTCTACATTAGGCACATTCAAAATTTAATTCTGGTGTTCCTTTGGAAAGCAAGGCCAATCACAATGCCAAGCTTTATTTCCCCAATTGGCAACACCCACTCCTCAGGTGTGAACACTAGTTGCTTAATTCTTCACTTAGAAATCAGAGCTTTAGCGCTATGAAAAGGCCACATATGAGCTCTTTTTAAAAAACATTTTTTTTAAAGGAAAACCCTTTAGGAGCGGGTGCATAGTAGTATAGCAACAAGAGCAGGTGTAAAGTATGCCGGGGCAGCAGTGTGCATTGCACTATAGTTGTAAGAGCCAATGTAATGAGTGACCTTGCTGTTTGAGTAAACCGCATCACTATTGAGCATAGGCGATTTGTTGGTTGGATGTGTATAATTGCTGTTGACTGAGTAGTCTGCCTGAGCTAGTTCTTCCAACACGTCGCCTCATCTGTCATGTATATTAAAGTGTGTCTCTAAAAACACACTGCGTTCGTTGACAGGATGTGTTTTCACTTATGCATTGGACCACCTTCAGGCGTGGCTGTAAAATAAAAGGCAGTTTAAAAAAGGGGTTTGAGGGAATGACAAAGGACAGTTCAGTGGAGAATCTGACACAACAGGCAACTTACTTATTTAAAATCAGCACATCATCACTTTGGGGAACACAGTAACTGCTTTTAGACAGATTTATGCAAGATTTTCAGCAGCTTTCAGTTTTTCCCTTATCATTTATTTTGTATTTGTTTATTATGTGGTTTTCCAAGTAGAGTTCAGATGTGCCTGCACACAACAAAATAACTCACACTGCTGGACCTACATGTTGTTTCCATGTGTTCTAATATTTCTCCAATTCCTGTGGTCCGATAAGCGTTTTCAAAGGATATATGGATTTACTTTGAATAGTTTTATCTAGTGTGGTAAGGAAAACAAGCGGTGGTGTCATTTTGGAATTCGGTTCCTCACATTTGGATTTCAAGCAGCCTTTCCAGGATGTCTTTGGGTTGTGTATCTGCTTATAGACGGTGAACGGTATACGTGTTGCTTGAATGACTTTACTGAAGAAAATGAAAGTCTTCCATGCAAGGAAAAGCATTGGCTAAGCCAATCAGAAAAGACTGAGCTCAATAAGCTCAAAAGCTGGTCAATGGTGAGCACTGAGAGATCTCAAATCTATGTCAAATAGAAATACACTTGTATCAAATTTTACTTTCTCTACTTTCAGATAAATGGTTTTATAATGCTCACTGTAGTGGCGGCTTTATTCATCATGTCAAGAAATCCGTGCTGCAACCTTGCATGTGAAACACCTGTCGTCCGAAAATGTTGCAAAGATGGTTCTTCCCGATATAAGGGAAAATATGAAGAAAGTCTTTTGGAAGAGATGGAAAGCCTTACTACCAAAAGTTTTTAGACCATCGCTAAAAACTATGTTAACGAAAAGATAGGCAGAGTTGCTTCTCTTCAACTACTGAAAGAGGCTTCAGATCTAGAAGAGGCCATCGAAAACACCAAAGAAGAGCGAAACAATACCTCTTTAGAAAGAACAACACAAAGAAAAACACAAGGAACAAGTGACGGTGATACACAAAACAGCTACACAAGGAACAAGTGACGGTGATACACAAAACAGTGATACACAAGAGACAAGTGAAAATAAGTGTATAATCAATGTGGTTGAAAAAATAGAAAAGTTTGGCTGGAAAGAATTACCTAAACTTGCTTTTCATTTGATTGATGAATTAACAGTTGCAATAAATGAAGGAGGTGGGTTAATACTTCAAATCTAATATATGCACTTATCAAATGTCACACTGTCAAATATTGCAAAAGCCAAGACATGAAAGCAGCAAGCAGCAATGCATCTGTGATGGTTTTAGCAACACCATGTGTTACAAACCATACCGGCTGTTTGGCTTCTTTGTGGCCAACAATCGTCTGGAAACAGCTGACCCTGTCTGCCTGTCTGTTCGCCCGTCCATCCGTCCGTCTGTCTGTTAGGTGCTGACTCTGAGGGAACAGCTGGAGCAGGAACTGAGAAGAAGACAAGCCTATGTCAATCAGGTGATGAGACCAGGAACTTAAACACCAGGAGCACCAGAACCCCAAGCAGGAGCACCAGGAAGCTAAGCAGGAGCACCAGAACCCCAAGCAGGAGCACCAGGAAGCTAAGCAGGAGCACGAGTCAAGACGTCTTGATTGAATAAGAACCCCCTCTGGACCACTCCTCCCTTCACTGTTCTACTAGCAGCTAGTCAACCCCATCATCTGTTACAGCCACATTTACAGAGCACACATTCACATCTTCAGATTCACAGAGGTGATAGTTAGCGTTCACAAATACACAAGCAAACATTAATTAAATACACATACTCTCACTCTCACACACTCATACACACACTTAGGCAAAATGTCACACTCGTGCTTTTGGAAACACTGGCACAAACAAATGGAGTTGCACAAATGCATGTTCATACTTTCACAAAATACACACATTCATACTCTTAAGTACTCACACAATCACTCACAAGTGCTTTCCCACAAACACACACACACACACACACACAGACAAACACACTGGATTCCATTAATCTCCAGGAACTCAATAACAAAAAAAAACAATGAAATGGTTGTTTATGCCATTTTGTATGTGCCAAATTGTTTAAGGGATTTTCTTTTTCAAGCCTCTGCAGGTGTTTTCTAAGTTGACGCCGTCCTCTCTCAGTTGATGAAAGTACTTTCCTCGCTTTTGGTGTCAGTGTTATGTAGATTTTAAGTATACTATCTATAGATTGTTTAATGGATTGGGTTGATTGATGTATTACCTGCATAATATCAGGTGATCAATTGTAGAGAATGGAGAATAAAATGTAATATATGATTGAAGAATTGTGTACTTGTTCCAGGGTGACAGTTGAGCCAGTTCAAAATAAGTTATAGCCAAGGGCAATCGTTGTTTGATTTGTGTGATCTTGCTAACATTGAATAGTTGTGGTTATATTCTAAAATATATTTATGATTGAATAATGTTATGGTTCTGTGCACAATGCTAAAATAAACAAAAAAATGTACTAAGCACTGAAATGATGTGAACATAATAAATCTTTTTAGGAGGTAGAGAAGGAGGGATGGGGTGAGGGAGGGACAGAGTGGAATGGAGGGAGAGATAGAGGGGGAGGAGCGACTGAGTGGGAAAGAGGGGGAGGAGGGAGAGATGGAGGGAAATAGTGGGAGGGATGGACGGGGTGAGGGAGGGACATGGGGGAGTGTGGGACAGAAGGAGAGGGAGGGGGAGAGGAGGAGGGAGAGATGGAGGGACATAGTGGGAAAGATGGACTGAGTGAGGGAGGGACATGGGGGAGGGTGGGACAGAGGAAGTGGGAGGGGGAGAGGAGGAGAGCGGACGGCAGGCTGAGAACAACCGTTCTACCAGTGTTGTGTGTTTTCTTCTTCTACATATTATTGCATCTCCCCTCGGACCACTGTGTGGTTATCATTCCATGGACGTTTCTCTGGCGGTGTTCAGCTCCAGATAGGAAGAAGAAGGGAGGAATGGAAGGACGACGCTGCCGAGGGGATTTACCGTTGGAGTTGTTAACAGGAAGAGTTGCATCTCCTCAGACTGTGGGTCATCATTCCATGGACGTTTCTCTGGCAGTGTTCAGCTTGAAATGAGAGGAAGAAACAAATATGCTGATGTGATGATTTATCGACTTTCTTTCACTGATTAGAAACCCACCAGAAAGTAGGGTTATGATGACTCTGGCTGCAAGAACATCTTCACTCCAAAGGTCAGCAACTGTGGTGCTATATGGTGCCCACAATGTAAAACTATCTGTTTTCAGAGTGAACATTGAAAGTTGGTAAGCTGTGTTTGTGTGTGTGTGTGTGTGTGTGTGTGTGTGTCTGTGTGTGTATGTGTGCGTGCGTGTGAGAGAGAGAGAGAGAGTGTGTGTGTGTGTGTGTGTGTGTGTGTGTGTGTGTGTGTGTGTGTGTGTGTGTGTGTATGCCTCAAGAACTGTCTGCTCCAGGCAGAGAGGTTTCTTGAGAACAGGGAGATGGCCCACCACCAGAGGATCAGGTATTGTATACTAAAGAGGCAGGAAGGCCCCACAATATAATGCTTTTTTCATCAATTTATGACTATGCTTAAGCATGATAGCCATAAGCATGAACTGAAGAGTCTGTAAGTGTCAAAACCTGAACAGGGAGAAAAGGTATAGGAGTATCATTTATTTTATTTTTTTTTACACAAAATGTGTCTTGCATTAAAATCCATTTTATTTTCTGGTTTGAACCAACAAACTGAAGCAAAATGTCAGGGTCGCAAGGCTTTGACAAAAACTAGGTACAAGTATAGTTGTGTGAACAAAGACATTGCAAGAAGAAGATACTTTGGGAACAGATGTATGCACAGGAATCAAACCAAACCTATCTCCACAAGCGGAAATAACAGTAACAGGAAACTGCACCTTTCCTATGGGAAACTACGAAATCAGAGGGGTGCAACAAAGATTAAGAAAGGGATGTTCACAAAAGACATTATTTAAAATTACTGAACTCAGGCAACATACTCTCATCAGAGGCATATTCAACGGATTATCAGAATGGTGATCTTCAAAGGCTTAAAAGTTGGTTTGGATGCAATTGCTGGCATAGGCATAGGCTTATCAGAAACTGTTAGTTTATCAATATTATGTGTTTTTCTTTTTCTTATCCATGTTGTGTTTCAAATAGATTTTAATTGCTCATGTAAACAAGAAGAAATGCTGCACAACCGAGTCACATAACAGACATAGATCAGTAGTACCACTTACTCCTTCAACAGACATTGATACCAATGCTTCCACAGAGGGGACTGATACCGCACTTCACTGAGTTTAGGATATATATATATATATAAATGATGTAGGCCTATCTTAAAATACAATAGAACAACAAAAGGAAAGAACAATACACTTGGGCCTGATTCACTAAGATACCAAATAGGGTTTTCAAAATTTCGTTCCAACTGTTTGCACGTGAATATTACGGCCCTTTAGCGTATGATAAACTAAGAATAATTGCGTTAATGTTGTCAGGTACAAACCACAATATCTAAATGAGAGGTTTGCGTGTTTTAAAATGATTGCAGCTCTATGGGAAAGGAAAATGAAAGTTGATCCCATGGTTAGGAACCCCACCGGTGGAAATGGAACATGGGATTCACGACAAGTTGAAGTGCCTGGAGTGTTGGTGAGGCAATGGAGATACAGTACTGTGCATACGTTTTAGGCAGGGGATGCTGTTTTGAAGGCGAAGGGTGGTCACACCAAATGTTGATTTGATACAGATTTGCTTTTCCCTCACTTTTTATTTTATGAATTGATAAAAAAAATAAACAATTAACATTTATCCTTTTATGTTTTTTTTTTCTAACTTTAAAGACGTCACACCTGCCTAAAACTTTTGCACAGTACTGTATGTTTAAAGGGTTTATTTACAATTTGACTAGAGAAATAAGAGCGTTACGAACGGTACCAAATCAAAGTAGACCGAATAAATAAAACGGGCTAACTGCTAAAAAGTTCCGGAAGACTCAGGATTTCCATTGCCACAATTCTCTGTCAAAACAATTTTTTTTTGTGAAGAGAACCGCTGTTTGGAAATCCTCCCAATTTTTTAGGTTTCAAGGTTGGCAAGTATAAATGCCCCGGGGTGTCTTACCTGCCCTCTTGCCCCCGAGTGAGAACAACCCAAAAACGGGAAACATAAACTCTACACGGAGTGCAGGGAAAAAAAGACAGGCCAACTAGTTAAAGGAGCCCTATCATGCTAATTGTCAGGTTCATACCTTTATGTAGTAGTTCTACTAGAATAGGTTTATGCGTTTTAATGTTCAATAAACAATAATTTTTTTCCAAACTGCCTGGATCTGCAGCACCTCTATTCACCCCGTCTGAAACGCTCTGTTTTAGCTCCTGTCTCCTTAAGGGACTCGTCTGGATCTCTCGACTGGAGGCACTGGGGAATATATGTAGGAGGCGGGAAGGATGCTGATTGGCTGCCGGATTTATCAATGATGATGGGTGGATTGACAGCCGCTGTACCTGGATGGTGAGTGATGGTAAGAGGGCAGAGACAGAGGGCGCACCAGCAATACAAGGACACACACCACAACGTAGGTGTGCAATGCAAGGACACACACCACTAGGTGTGCAATACAAGGACACACACCACTAGGTGTGCGTGCATAACACCCATCGAGGCATTAGTGGAAGAGACCAATATGCACATTTTTGAGCTGTACAGCAAATGCTTATAAATAATATAACAAATATAATGCCAGCTTATCGGCGACAAAGTCAGTGCTGTGAGGGAAAGAAAAAGGTCAATGGATGAAATTAAGAGAAGATTATAAGATACTAGGTGAAGAATAAAAGACAAATTGGCAATTAATAAAAGTTTGGCAAATGAAATAGAACGGAATGGTGTTTAAGATGCCTAACCAATAGCTCCAGATGGCATAGCTGGATGTTGCATGGCCTCGAACATTTCCAAAACATAATGATACATTTTATTTAGTTTTTAGCGCTTTTCTCAAGACTCAAAGCGCTTTACGCAAATTGGTCGCCAATTAATTACACAGAACGAACAACGAATGGACCGACAGCTATCAAACAAAACACTCAGTCTGAGTGATACCACAGCAGCCAATTTGCAACAGACTTGCTCACACACAGACCTACTCCAGGTGAATTGGCAGTGACCGGTCAGGGCACTGGTAAGAGAATGGACCATGTTTTTTTTTTTGATGATGGGAGGAAACCCACACAAACACAGGGAGAACATGCAAACTCCACACAGAAAGGCCATTGGGTCAGGTGGGGTTTGAACCCAGGACCTTCTTGCTGTGAGGCACCAGTGCTAACCACTGTGCCACCATGCTGCCCTGAACATGAATGTCCTTCTCACCACAATGGAGTAGGTCAGGAATTAGTCCTAAAAGTTAGGTTCTGTGCTTGTTGAATGAGGGGATAAGAAATGCTCACACCTCCACCTCAATTGCCACCTCGGGTCTGCTAATATGTAATGCTAAACGTGTCCCAAAGGAGGATCGATGTATGTGTGCTCCCTGCCCTGGAATAGTGTCCCGGATATGTAGCTTCAAAATGTGGTAGACCAACACTGATGTGTAATAACGTTCAATAAATGTTTAAGATGGATGAGTTTGTCTGACTCAAATTGCCATGTGTTCGCTTTTTACTTCAAGCGATTGTGTTTACGCTTCAGAAATCATAAAAGTGGTCTTAGTGTGTCTTTGTGAAGATTATCTTGCGGAGCAAAACGTTCAAGTATCATAAATGTTTGTTTTCACAGAGTTAATGCTTTGCAATAACAAAAAATCCTATGGAAAAATCACATTGGCTTTTTGACGAGGGAACCCATGACGATGCAAACAAAAATATGTCACCCCTGACCCACTCAGCACTCTAACGTTTGCATCCGATTGGTATGTGCTTTTCGGTCGTGCTAAAATACATTCACTTCTCCTATACTTACTTTCAGGCCAGGTAAATATCATTATGGATTGCTAAATGTATCTATTTGCAAGTATCCTCCCAGGATTTTTGCTCTTTCTAGTAGAAACACCCATCATTGCATATGCATTAAGGCAAACATGCAAAATGCACGAGGTGTGCTGCTGCTAAATTGCACATTTGAACTACGCAATCATTCTTGCACCTTGTTGGTAGGTCGACTTAGAATATTTTTTGCAGCTGGAATGACGTTTGCATGTCTTTTTGCACACGCAACGCTTTTGTAAATCAGGCACTTAGACACGCTCACACACAGGGATTTTGTAAGCCCACATTACTTGTATTTCCGTAATCAAGTTAATCTTCTGTGGATACTAACTGAAGTGGTTGGGGTCTCAACTGCCATGTCTTTGAATTGGACAGCGATAAGTGAGAGCAGAGAGAGTTTTGCCTCTTTCCTGTAGGGTTCAAACTCTCACCAAAACTTGTACATTATAGAAATCTGAATGTTCAGCAATTTTGTGCAAATTCAGAATGCCAGATGTTACGCAATATTCTGTATTTTGAAAATACATTTTATTTTCATGCATTTTCTGGCACCAGTATTTTATATTTTATTTTGATACATTTATTTGAGAGGTATATTGTATTTTGTTACCAGATACTGTACACGTTTATATTTATTTGCACATCGCTGTCAACAACTGCAAATTACAGCAACAAGACACTGCACCACATCCTTCCTCTGTGAAACGAAGGTACAAGAAGGATGCAACAGAAATTAAAAAAGAGAGGTTGATTAAGGACATTATCTGAAAAAACTGAACACAGGCAACATACTCTTGGCAGAGGCAAATACAAATTGATTATCAGTATGGTGAACTTCAAAGGCTTAAAAGCTAGTTTGGATCAAATAGCTGGTGTAGGCTTATCAGCAGCTGCTAATTTATCAATATTATGCGTTTTTCTTTTTCTTGTCCATGTTGTGTTTCAAATCGAGTTTAATTGCACGTGTACAGATGAAGAAATGCTGCACTGCTGGACCTACATGATTTTACCAGGCGTGTTGATATGTTTGATAACCCTCTGGGCAGACAAGCGTTTTCGAAGGCTCTATGGATTCACTTGCAATAGTTGCAAATATTGTTGGTTAACTGATTCAAAGAGACACTGTCATTTCTTTTGGAAACTCCTCTTACTTGTATCAAAGGCAGCCTTTTCAGGGTTAGTCTGGGTTGTATCTTTGCTTTTAGATGGAGATTGGTATGCATGTTGCTATAGCCTTCCTGCTGATCAAATGAATCCATGCAAGGAAAAAGATAAACTCAGCCTCGATGAGAAGAAAGCCCTTGTTGATCAAAAGAACAAATCCATGGTAAGAGTATAGAAAACAATAATAATATGTTCTGTTATAATGTATTTTCATACTGTATTGATACAGATTAAATTTAAAAGTGCATTTAGAAAAACATGTACTGTATTTCTGTTTTTGACACTTTCCTTCTTGCAGCTGTGGGGGTTTGGTGTCTTAGGTGTAATGTTGGTTGTCATCGTCCTGGCAACATGTCGAAGTGGATGCAAATTTTGTTATTCGGCATGCCTCTCTTCAAATCATCACTTCGGAGAATTTGAGGAAAATCTTTTGGAAGAAGTAGAAATTACTTTTTCCAAAGGCCTGAAGAACATCTCTAAAGCGTATATAACAAAAAAGATCCAAGACCAAAATCTTCAAGTTTTGCAATGTGAACCAGATGCATCAAGATCAAGTGGAGATGCATCCAGAACAAGTGAAGCTAGCCTCAGAGCTCCTTTGGTTGAAAATATCATGAGAATTGACTGGGAGAAATTATCAAAATTTTCTTTTCAAGTAATAGATGACTTACAACATGCCATGAATGAAAACTCTCCAATGAATGTGTCTCCTGGAACTGATGTAATAGTTGCATCAGAAGAAATGCCGTTGCAAGGTACAGTACTCAAATAAGTCAGCAGACAGCAATCCCTGTGGTCCAAGTTGTATGATTAACCAAGTTACGTTCCTTTCTACTTAGTTTGTCAAGATATTGGATTTGTCATTGAACATATTGAAACTAGCAAATTAATAAATTTCCTGTTGGGCTGTTTCAGGTTTGGCCAGACCACTCAAATAAATGTTTAATAGCATCGCAATACCATGTGTGTCCTGGAGTGTCTCTGAGGCTGGAATCCTTCTTACAATAGCTGACTGTCTGTGTGTCACCACTTGCTGTTTATATGATCAGACCTGTCTGTCTGTCTGTCTGTCTGTCTGTCTGTCTGTCTCTCCATTATGTGCTGACTCTGGAGCAGGAGATGAGCTGGAGCGAACCCCACAGCTATCAACATCCCTATGACGTCCATTGCCTGAAGCCCACTGAGTCACACCTAACTGTTTAAATGAACAAACTGCTGGAAAACTCAATAACAAAAAAACAATGAAATGGTTGCTCTCTATGTGCTACATTTATTTGGGGACTTTCTCTTTCAAGCCTCTCAGAATAATAAAAATGCTTCACTTTCGGTTTCTGATAGATTCACATATTTTTTTAGGCAGCTGCATATTATGATTGTTATGACGATTATTGATTTTATTTAACATGATCCAAATTTAGTTTTAAGTATATTGTCTATTAATTGTTTACGGATCAGATTGATTGATCAAATGTACTGTGTAGTCATCAAAGAATTAAAGAATTACGTATGTGTTTTAAACAGGGTGACAGTTGAGCCAGTACAAAATAAATTAAAGCCAAGAGCAATTGCAGTTTCATTTGTGTGATCTTGCTTAAATGGAACAGTTGTGATAATGTTCTACAACTTTGTTAAATTGATTGATGTAATGGTTCTGCGCACAATGGTAAAATAAAATAACATGTATCTCAACAGTGAGCACTGAAATGATATGTCAATTTCATATTTTGTTCTTTTTCAAAGATGATTTCAGTTTTGAACCCTTTATGACACTTTGTAAACCCAGATTGGTCATGTGAGAGAGAGGGGGATGGAGAGACAGAAGGGAAGGAGGGAGGAGGGAGAGAGAGTGAGGGACGGACAGGGACAGAGGGAGGAGAGGGAGTGAGTGAGAGGGAGGGTGAGAACAACCTTTGCTCTGCGTGCCGCCAGCGCTCATGGTGTGTGTGTTTTCGTCTTCTACACATTATTGCATCTCTTCAGAGCACTGGAAGGAAGGAAGGAAGGAAGGAAGGAAGGAAGGAAGGAAGGAAGGAAGGAGGGAACTTTATTTGACTGATTAGAAACCTCAAGAATGTAGCGCTATGTTGACTCTTTGGCCGCAAGAACATCTTGGTGGATCTTCACTCCAAATGTTAGCAAATGTGGTGCTATTCTGTCAGAGCCCACAGTGTACTTCTGTCTGTTTTCATAGAGTGAACATTGGAGATGGTAAGCTGCGTGTGTGTATGTGAGAGAGAGTGTGTCTTTGTGTGAGTATGTGTGAATATGTGTGAGAGTGTGTGTGTGTGTCTGCGTGAGAGAGAGAGAGAAAGAGAGAGAGAGAGAGAGTGTGTGTTTGTGTGAGTATGTGTGAGAGTGTGTTTGTGTGTGTGTGTGTGTGTGTGTGTGTGTGTGTGTGTATATGTGTGAATGTGTATGTATGTGTGAAAGAGAGTGTGTTTGTGTGTTCATGTGAATATGTGTGTGAGAGAGTGTGTGTATGTGTTTGTGTGAGTATGTGTGAGAGTGTGTTAGTGTGTGTGTGTGTGTGTGTGTGTGTGTATATGTGTGAATGTGTATGTATGTGTGAAAGAGAGTGTGTTTGTGTGTTCATGTGAGTATGTGTGTGAGAGAGTGTGTATGTGTTTGTGTTTGTGTGTGTGTGTGTGTGTGTGTGTGTGTGTGTGTGTGTGTGTGTGTGTGTGTGTGTGTGTGTGTAACATGCTCTGGTGTGCTCAGGTACAAGCGAAGGGGTTAAGAGGAGAGACGAGAGGAGAAATCCTTGTCAGAGTTTTCTTTAAAGCAGCTCTTTGATTATCATAAGCTCCACCCAATGCTTATCCAGTTACCGACCTCTCCTCACCCATTGGCCGGCTTGCCCTAATTATGCGAGGTAGTGAATCCCCACGGGGAGGCGGGATTGGTCGGGCTGAAAGAACTCCTTTGGCTGGGAGAATAGAGCTTTTATTGAGCGAACCATCAGGGACTCAAATCGCTGGATTGTAAAAAAAAAAAAAAAAAAAAGTTGCCGAATCCCTCTGCTCTCTTTCTCTCTCTCTTTTTTCTCATTCTTTCCCTCATTTCATTTTCTGTGAGACGGAGCAGCCAGAGGAGCATAAGCAGCAGCAGCAGCAGCAGTGAAGACACACAGCAACGGGGAGCATGCAAGGAATACATTCCCTGACTCAGCAGAGAGCCAGCTCTACTCACCTCACCCACTGAAGGACAAAGAGGAGGAGGAGGACTTCCCCAGTGGAAGGAGAGGACAACTTTCCCAGTGGCGGAGAGGACAATTTCCCCAGTGGAGGAGAGGACAATTTCCCCAGTGGAGGAGAGGACAATTTCCCCAGTGGAGGAGAGGACAATTTCCCCAGTGGAGGAGAGTACAACTTTCCCAGTGGAGGAGAGGACAAAGCAGACCACCTCTCGGAAGACAGAGAGACGTAGTCAGAAATACAGAGGAGTGTTTGTGACACGGGGCTGTCCTGTTTGTGACACGGGCTGTCCTGTTTGTGACACGGGGCTGTTCTGATTGTGACACGGGCTGTCCTGTTTGTGACACGGGGCTGTTCTGATTGTGACACGGGCTGTCCTGTTTGTGACACGGGCTGTCCTGTTTGTGACACGGGGCTGTCCTGTTTGTGACACGGGCTGTCCTGTTTGTGACACGGGGCTGTCCTGTTTGTGACACGGGCTGTCCTGTTTGTGACACGGGGCTGTTCTGATTGTGACACGGGCTGTCCTGTTTGTGACACGGGGCTGTTCTGTTTGTGACACGGGGCTGTCCTGTTTGTGACACGGGGCTGTCCTGTTTGTGACACGGGGCTGTCCTGTTTGTGACACGGGGCTGCCCTGTTTGTTTGTGAAGAGGCTGTGGGGAGTTCACCGAACACCGGGACCTCCAGACCTGCTCCCTCAGGTGTCCGCTGCCCGTGCCCCCCCTCACCCCACCTCATCACCCCCTCACTCGGCTCCGCTCCGATCCGTCTGCTGGGGCGCAGCTGTTGTCGGTCCCCCCAAGATTTAAAACCCCCGGGAGCTCTTTTTTTTTCAGCCTCTGAGACTCCTGGTTAAAGCCTTAGGGCTTTGTTGCACCTTAGCCCCTTAAGCTTCCAGCCTGAAACA
>JAPMUY010000579.1:77500-80000 GCA_026901105.3 Galaxias olidus | reverse complement strand
GAATCAGTCTTTCTGCAGCACTCTGAGGGAATCAGATCTTTCTGCAGTGCTGTGAGGGAATCAGTCTTTCTGCAGCACTCTGAGGGAATCAGATCTTTCTGCTGTGCTGTGAGGGAATCAGATCTTTCTGCAGCGCTCTGAGGGAATCTGATCTTTCTGCTGTGCTGGAAGGGCAATAGGGGAGGTGGAGTAAGGGGAACATGGAGAAGTGGAGTAAGGGATATAGGGAGAGGTGGAGTAAGGGTTGTAGGGAGAGCTGGAGTAAGGGGAATATGGAGAGGTGGAGTAAGGGTTATAGGTAGAGGTGGAGTAAGGGGAACATGGAGAGCTGGAGTAAGGGGAATATGGAGAGGTGGAGTAAGGGTTATAGGTAGAGGTGGAGTAAGGGGAACATGGAGAGGTGGAGTAAGGGTTATAGGTAGAGGTGGAGTAAGGGGAATATGGAGAGGTGGAGTAAGGGTTATAGGTAGAGGTGGAGTAAGGGGAATATGGAGAGGTGGAGTAAGGGTTATAGGTAGAGGTGGAGTAAGGGGAACATGGAGAGGTGGAGTAAGGGTTATAGGTAGAGGTGGAGTAAGGGGAATATGGAGAGGTGGAGTAAGGGTTATAGGGAGAGCTGGAGTAAGGGGAACATGGAGAGGTGGAGTAAGGGTTATAGGTAGAGGTGGAGTAAGGGGAATATGGAGAGGTGGAGTAAGGGTTATAGGTAGAGGTGGAGTAAGGGGAACATGGAGAGGTGGAGTAAGGGTTATAGGTAGAGGTGGAGTAAGGGGAACATGGAAGTCAGACCGTCTCGTCACTCGTCAGCGGCCCAGAGAGAGAATCAAAGGGCGTTGCCATGGCAGCCGTTTTGGAATTAAGAGCCACGCTTGTTAGCATCAGCATCCGCTACTGGATCTACGCTACTGGAAAGAGAGAGAAAGAAATAGAGAGGGGGAAGAAGGGAGGGATGGAGGGAGGGACGGAGGGAGGGAGGGAGGGCTAGTTTGAAAGGGTGGAAGGGGGACAGGAACATGTTTGGGGTGTGAAATCCACACAGATATTTTCCACAGGGAACCTCTGTGCAGCAGGTGTGGGAGAGTGTGATGTGATGTGTGTGTGTGTGTGTGTGTGTGTGTGTGTGTGTGTGTGTGTGTGTGTGTGTGTGTGCGTGCGTGCGTGCGAGTGTGCGTGCATGTGTGTGTGTGTGTGTGTGTGTGCTCTTGATTGTAGTCCTGTGTGTTGAATCACCGTGGTTTCACTACTACAGGCAAAGCGTGAGATTCTTGAAATGATTCTTTGAGCGCGCCCGCCGCTTGGCCAAGGCTCGTAAACTCTTGCTTACTTTAACTACCTATATCGATCTCTCTCTCTCTCTCTCTCTCTCTCTTTCTCTCTGAGTCACCCTCTTTTTTTTATTCCAAAGTATTTTTCTCTCTTTACCTTGACCTTACCTTTCTCTCTGTCTCTCTCTCTCTCTCTCTCTCTCTCTCTTTCCGTCTCTCTCCGTCCGCTTGTAGCTCTGTGTAAACACGGCAGCAGCGGTCCCCCCTGCTCTCTCTCTCTCTCTCTCTCTCTCCGTCTCTCTCCGTCTGCTTGTAGCTCTGTGTAAACACGGCAGCAGCAGTCCCCCCTGCTCTCTCTCTCTCTCTCTCTCTCTCTCCGTCTCTCTCCGTCTGCTTGTAGCTCTGTGTAAACACGGCAGCAGCAGTCCCCCCTGCTCTCTCTCTCTCTCTCTCTCTCTCTCCGTCTCTCTCCGTCCGCTTGTAGCTCTGTGTAAACACGGCAGCAGCGGTCCCCCCTGCTCTTGGCCGCTGTGGTCTCCCTGCACTCGCTCTCTGTCCCCTAGGGGCCCATTCATAATCTAGACCAGAGCCATGCAGCTTGGACAGTGGAAGGGGGCCCGAACTGGAAGGCTTTTCCTAAAATTCAATAATGTTTTTTTTTTCCCGGATGTACAACATAAAGCATTTCCAGTTACCGCATCACAAATCTGTGTCTCACGGTCAATTTCTCTCTGGTTCTCTCTGTTGTGGCATCTGAAGAGAAAGCACGGGACCACGAGCGCAGTAGTCCGTAGGCCCAGCGCCATCTAACATAAATCCAATAATTCAATATTGAATAATTTATATATCTCTGGACAGGCCCTGTTGAATAATCCATAATTTTTGGATAGGCCTATTGGAATCGGTTCCCGGCAAACGGATAACACGGTGACTGAGGTCTTCCCCATGGACCGGCCCATTCCAGCTGCTCCGGGGGGGTTTGGGGGGGGGGGGGGGTTGATAGGGGCCGATGCCTTTAACAGAAGCCAGATCCGTCTGTCGAGTGTCTTACACCGGCTCCCAGACCATCACTAGTGACCGGGCTCCCCCGTTAACCGATCGTACACGGATGGACAGAGAGAGAGATAGAGAGAGAGAGTGAGAGGGGGGGGGGGGGGGGGGGGTGAGAGAGGGGAGAGAGAGAGAGAGAGAGAGAGAGAGAGAGAGAGAGAGGAGGACGGGACATTCAAGGTAAA
>JAPMUY010000579.1:62500-72500 GCA_026901105.3 Galaxias olidus | reverse complement strand
GTATGACGTCCATTACAGTGAGGAGGAACAGCACATTAGAGACTGTGTTTACTTTAGTCTGTATGATGTCCATTACAGTGAGGAGGAACAGCACATTAGAGACTGTGTTTACTTTAGTCTATATGACGTCCATTACAGTGAGGAGGAACAGCACATTAGAGACTGTGTTTACTTTAGTCTGTATGACGTCCATTACAGTGAGGAGGAACAGCACATTAGAGACTGTGTTTACTTTAGTCTGTATGACGTCCATTACAGTGAGGAGGAACAGCACATTAGAGACTGTGTTTACTTTAGTCTGTATGACGTCCATTACAGTGAGGAGGAACAGCACACTGGAGCCTGTGTTTACTTTAGTCTGTATGACGTCCATTACAGTGAGGAGGAACAGCAAGATGATGATGATGATGATGATGACAAATTTAGATGATGATGATAATGACGAGTATTACAGGATGAAGACGAATGTAGCTGATGATGATGATGATGATGATGATGAACATAGCTGATGATGATGATGATGATGATGATGAACATAGTTGATGATGATGACAAATATAGCTGATGCTACTGATGATGATGATGATGATGACAATTGGGACATAATGAAGATCTGAAGAAGAGTATTAGAAGTGATTACTACTGTCTGATGTGTGCATTAGTCCACCCCACCCCACCCCACCCCCCCTTTTCCTCTCTTTACCTGTGCAGGTGAACACCTTCCAGGTGGTGCTGATCACGGATGGGGAGCTGTCCTTCACTGTCTTCCAGTACCAGAACATCACCTGGACCACAGGCATGCACGCCAGCAGTGGAGGAGACCTGGCCGGGCTGGGGGGCATCGCCGCACAGGTAAGATCCCCCAGAGGCCTAAAGTGCATGATGATGTGTTTAACTCCCGTAATGTGCTGGACCACCTTTGAAAGGTTTCGGTGCTCAGGTAAGATCCCCCAGAGGCCTGAAGTACATGATGATGTGTTTAACTCCCGTAGTGTGCTGGACCACCTTTGAAAGGTTTCGGTGCTCAGGTAAGATCACAGAAAGGCCTAAAGTGCATGTTGATGTGTTTAACTCCCGTAATGTGCTGGATCACCTTTGAAAGGTTTCGGTGCTCAGGTAAGATCACAGAAAGGCCTAAAGTGCATGATGATGTGTTTACCTGTTCTCCCGTAATGTACTGGAGCCACGAGATGCCAGATATAGCTACTGCCTCAGGCAGGCTTCAAACTCATGCCCCCCCCTTCTCCTCATCTTCACCTCTCTTCCCAGGCAGGCTTCAAACTTGTGTTCCCCTGTCTGTCCTTCTCTCCTCCCAGGCAGGATTCAAACTCATGTTCTCCTCCCTGTCCTCCTCTCCTCTCAGGCAGGATTCAAACTCCTGCTCTTCCCTCCTCTGAGGCAGGATTCACACTCATGTACTCCTCCCTTTCCTCCTCTCCTCTCAGGCAGGATTCAAATTCATGCTCTTCCCTCCTCTGAGGCAGGATTCAAACTCATGTTCTCTTCCCTGTCCTCTTCTCCTCTCAGGCAGGATTCAAACTCATGCTCTTCCCTCCTCTGAGGCAGGATTCAAATTCATGTTCTCCTCCCTGTCCTCCTCTCCTCTTAGGCAGGATTCAAACTCAAGTTCTCCTCCTCTCCTCTCAGGCAGGATTCAAACTCAAGTTCTCCTCCTCTCCTCTCAGGCAGGATTCAATCTCACGCTCTTCTGTCCTCCGAGGCAGGATTAAAACTCACGTCCCCCTCCCTGTCCTCCTCTCCGCTCTCCTCCCAGGCAGGCTTCAACGCGGGCGACGGGACGCGCTACTTCAACATTCCCGGCTCGCGCACGGAGGACATGGTGGATGTGGAGGACACCACCAACGTGGGTTACCCCGGGCGATGGGTGTTCAGGATCGACCACGCCCAGGTGGAGGTGGGAGGGTGCAACGACTCAGGTGAGGAGCGACGGACGAAGGGCGGATCACATCAAATAATATACTGTGAAATGAATGAATGACATGAATGAATGAATGAAATGAATGAAATGAATGAAAATGAATTGTGTCACAGTAATCTGCTTCCTTATATTTTTATTTATTGTTTACTTTTTACAGCAAAAAAAAGTGTATCTCACTTCTAAAGTGATTGCACCAGAGTTAGCTAGCAGCTCATTTACATCGGTTGGACCTGTGCAGGCAGACGAAAGACAGAACGGCAGATAGCAAAGACCAGACCTCCTTCTTTTGCTTGTCCTCTGTCCCTGCAGTGTCTGTGTGTCCTCACCTGAGGCCCTGCGTGAACGGGGGACACTGCATCGATGACTGCATTACGGGAAACCCCTCCTTCACCTGCTCCTGTTTGGCTGGCTTCACCGGACGGACGTGCCAGATCGGTCAGTTAACGTGCCCGTCACCCATCAATCAAAGAGGTCATCAGCACGTCTTAGAAATGTATCAGAATATTCTAAATCGAATGCACACTACCCATGGAGGTTTTCTAAAAATATTCTTGCCTGTGAATCACACTTATGATATTTGACCTATACCAGTCCCTCCCGTGTACGACAAAATAAGATCACACGTCAGTATGCTCAAACAGTTTCATGTCAGTATGTTTTCACGCATTGATTGAGAATATTATTTTGGAAATTTCATAGTATGCCTTCAGAATTTGTCCATCTGCTTCCAATCTGAAGCTATTGCATGAAAACCACACTAATCTTTCCCAATACTTTTCAATGCCTTTTTTTAATACCTTCTATTTTAGCGTGTCTCTCTTAATGCCTGAATGTTTTCATTTTAACACTGAGTGACATAACAACTCAACCAGCATACGGACTAAGAACCAAAGCATCAATGCAAACATAAACATGTGTACACACAAGTGACCTTTAACCCTGTTGACCCTAAACATCCTGCTCATGTGTCCCCACAATCCCTCCTGCCCTCCATCTCTCTGTTCCTCACCAGCCAGGAAAGGCCATGTCCACTTGTAAAAAGCAGAGAGAAAGTGAGAAAGAGAGAGAGAGAGAATGAAAGAGAAACAAAGAAAAGGGAAGGGGGCCAGAAAAGAATGGAAGAGAGAGACATGCAAAGAGAGAGAGAGAGAGAGAGAGAGCGAGAGCGAGAGAGAGAGAGAGAAAGAGAGAGAGAGAGAGAGAGAGAGAGAGAGAGAGAGAGAGAGATTCCACTTGACCAGCCAAGGGATAACCTGATAAGATATTTCCTTCTTCAGTCTCCATCTGCTTATAATACTGACACCCAGGCTGTCCGCCAGTCTTTTATACCCTGACCTCCTATGACTTTCTCTGGCTGTCACTTCTCCGGTGAGTGCCTGTGGAAAGACCTTTCTGCTGTCTCTCTTTGTTTCTCTCTAGAAGTGAACTATCTATTTCTTTCTCTCTCTCTCTATCTCTATGTCTCTCTCTCTCTCTCTCTCTCTCTATCTCTATGTCTCTCTCTCTCTCTCTCTATCTCTATGTCTCTCTCTCTCTTTCTCTCTCTCTCTCTATCTCTATGTCTCCCTCTCTCTCTCTCTCTCTCTCTATCTCTCTCTCTATCTCTATGTCTCTCTCTCTCTCTCTCTCTCTCTCTCTCTCTCTCTCTCTCTCTCTCTATCTCTCTGTCTCTCTCTCTCTCTCTCTCTCTCTCTCTCTCTCTCTCTCTCTCTCCCTCTCTCTCTAGATGTGAATGAGTGTGCGTCGTACCCCTGTCAGAACAGAGGTTTATGCACGGACCAGGTGAACGGGTTCTACTGTCAGTGTCCGGATGGGTTCACTGGGTCACTCTGTGAAACAGGTAACACAATGACACACACACACACGCACGCACGCACGCTCGCACACACACACACACACACACACACACACACACACACACACACACACACACACACACACACACACACACACACACACACACACACACACACACACACACACCCACACACACACACACACACACCCTTTTTTTACTTCCTGTGCAATGGACCCCACCTATTTTCGCTTGACCTCATGTATATGTAAAAAAAAAAAAGATAAACGGTTTGTTTTATGATTTTTTGATATTTGATATTTTATTTCATAATAATTTATCCCATTTTGTAATCAGTTGTGACCTGTTACTGTGCGATATGCCCGCTCTAAGACTGCTGTGCTGCTTTCTCTACCTCTTCCTCTCTTTCTCTCCCTCTCCCTCACCCTCTCTCTCTCTCTCTCTCTCTCTCTCCCTCCTCTCTCTCCCTCTCTCTCCCTCTCTCTCTCTCTCTCTCCCTCTCTCTCTCATCCTCTCTTTCTCCCTCTCCCTCACCCTCTCTCTCTTTCTCTCTCTCTCCCCCCCTGCTGTTCCGTTCCCACACTCAGGCCTGTGGAGAGGTATCAGACCTCAGCTAATACCTTTCACAGCCAGCAGCACATATTTGCAGAGTGAGGGGAACGGCATGGCGGATATATTCATCAGCTGAGTAAATATCCCATGAGTGTGTGTCTCTGTCTCTCTCTCCGCGTGTCCGTGTGTGTGAGTGTGTGTGAGTGTGTGTGTGTGTGTGTGTGTGTGTGTGTGTGTGTGTGTGTGTGTGTGTGTGTGTGTGTGTGTGTGTGAGCAGACATCGATGAGTGTGAAGGCCTACCGTGTCTCAATGGCGCGACGTGTGTACAAGACATTGGCAACTTCACCTGTGTGTGTGACCTGGGATACACCGGGGACAGGTGTGAGACAGGTGAGACAGGGGACACAGGTGAGGGGGGACAGGTCTGAGTTAGGTGAGACAGGTAAGGGGGGACAGGTCTGAGATAGGTGAGACAGGTGTGGTGGGGACAGGTCTAAGTTAGGTGAGACAGGTAAGGGAGGACAGGTCTGAGATAGGTGAGACAGGTGTGGTGGGGACAGGTGTGAGACAGGTGAGACAGGTAAGGGGGGACAGGTCTGAGATAGGTGAGACAGGTGTGGTGGGGACAGGTCTGAGATAGGTGAGACAGGTGAGGGGGGACAGGTCTGAGATAGGTGAGACAGGTGTGGTGGGGACAGGTGTGAGATAGGTGAGACAGGTGTGGTGGGGACAGGTCTGAGATAGGTGAGACAGGTAAGGGGGGACAGGTGTGAGACAGGTGAGACAGGTGACACAGGTGAGGGGGGACAGGTCTTAGTTAGGTGAGACAGGTAAGGGGGGACAGGTGTGAGATAGGTGAGACAGGTGTGGTGGGGACAGGTCTGAGATAGGTGAGACAGGTAAGGGGGGACAGGTCTGAGATAGGTGAGACAGGTGTGGTGGGGACAGGTCTGAGATAGGTGAGACAGGTAAGGGGGGACAGGTCGGAGATAGGTGAGACAGGTGAGGGGGGACAGGTTTGAGATAGGTGAGACAGGTGTGGTGGGGACAGGTGTGAGATAGGTGAGACAGGTAAGGGGGGACAGGTCTGAGATAGGTGAGACAGGTTAGGGGGGACAGGTCGGAGATAGGTGAGACAGGTAAGGGGGGACCGGTCTGAGATAGGTGAGACAGGTGTGGTGGGGACAGGTGTGAGTTAGGTGAGACAGGTAAGGGAGGACAGGTCTGAGATAGGTGAGACAGGTGAGGGGGGACAGGTGTGAGATAGGTGAGACAGGTGTGGTGGGGACAGGTCGGAGATAGGTGAGACAGGTAAGGGGGGACAGGTCTGAGATAGGTGAGACAGGTGTGGTGGGGACAGGTGTGAGTTAGGTGAGACAGGTAAGGGAGGACAGGTCTGAGATAGGTGAGACAGGTGAGGGGGGACAGGTGTGAGATAGGTGAGACAGGTGTGGTGGGGACAGGTGTGAGACAGGTGAGGCGGGGAAAGGTGTGAGACAGGTGGAAAGTGTCTCTCTCTCTCCGTCTTCCTCTCTCTATCCATTTCCCTCTTTTATCCTCCCTCTCCTCCTTTTACCCCCTTCCCTCACTCTTTACCCCACCTCTCCCTCTTTCCCTGGAGGAACGTATCTTTCTCTCTGCTGCTTTCTACATTACACTCCACGGAGACTCCGCCTTCCCAGGACAGCCTGGCCAAATGGCTGGGATATGGAGCGCGCACCACCGCAGTCCAATGGAGATGAAAGCGACTCTCTTTCCTCTCTCTTTGCTGTCTCTCCCTCTCCTTCCTCTCCCTCTGCTGTCTCTCCCTCTCTTTCCTCTCTCTTTGTTCTCTCTCCTTCTCTTTCCTCTCTCTTTACTGTCTCTCCCTCTCTTTCCTCTCTCTTTGCTCTCTCTCCTTCTCTTTCCTCTCTCTTTACTGTCTCTCCCTCTCTTTCCTCTCTCTTTACTCTCTCTCCCTCTCCTTCCTCTCCCTCTCTCCCTCTCCTTCCTCTCCCTCTGCTGTCTCTCCCTCTCTTTCCTCTCTCTTTGCTGTCTCTCCCTCTCTTTCCTCTCTCTTTACTGTCTCTCCCTCTCTTTCCTCTCCCTCTGCTGTCTCTCCACCTCTTTCCTCTCCCTCTGCTCTCTCTCCCTCTCTTTCCTCTTTCTTTGCTCTCTCTCCCTCTCTTTCCTCTCTCTTTACTGTCTCTCCCTCTCTTTCCTTTAGATAGATTGAAGATTGTCTTTATGTGAAACTAACTAAAGCCATCAGGGAAATGTCTCCCTACAAATCAATGAACTGGAGCAAACTGAGAGTCTTGTGAATTTGTCTCCCCTCCAGATGTGAATGAGTGTCGATCACAGCCCTGTCTGAATGGAGCAGAGTGTGTGGATCAGGTGGACAGGTACACCTGCACATGTCCTGCTGGCTACACAGGGACTCACTGTGAGACAGGTGAGAGACAACTACTCCTCCTCTCCTCTCCTCTCCTCTCCTCTCCTCTCCTCTGCTCTCCTCTCCACTCCTCTCCCCTCCTCCTCTCCTCTCCTCTCCTCTCCTCTGCTCTCCTCTCCTCTGCTCTGCTCTATCTTTCTATTCTACTCTAAAGCTCTCCTCTCCACTCCTCTCCCCTCCTCCTCTCCTCTGCTCTCCTCTCCTCTCCTCTCCTCTCCTCTCCTCTCCTCTCCTCCAGTCCAAGTCCTAGAGAAAGGGTCCACTGTTGCTGTGTGCTCCGTGGCAGGGTGACCTGTGATGGCTCCTGTGCATGTATCTTTAGAGGCCCAGCTTCAGCAGAGGGGTACGCCATGAGGTTTCTACCAGCCAGGTCAGAGGATAGGGCCATAAGGTTTCTACCTGCCAGGTTAGAGGGTAGGGCCATAAGGTTTGTACCAGCCAGGTTAGAGGGTAGGGCCATAAGGCTTGTATCAGCCAGGTTAGAGGGTGGGACCATAAGGTTTCTACCAGCCAGGTTAGAGGGTAGGACCATAAGGTTTGTACCAGCCAGGTTAGAGGGTAGGGCCATAAGGTTTGTACCAGCCAGGTTAGAGGGTAGGGCCATAAGGTTTCCTGCATTGTAAAGGAGGAAGTGGAGGCGAGAAGCCAGAAGCCTTTATGTGGTGTTATGAGCTGTGTGTGTGTCTGTGGAGGCAGGAAGTCATTGGACTCATTTTTTTCTGTCTTTTCTGTGTGTGTGTGTGTGTGTGTGTGTGTGTGTGTGTGTGTGTGCGTGCGTGCGTGCGTGTGTGCGTGCGTGCATGCGTGCGTGCGTGCATGTGTGTGTGTGTATGTGCCTATGTCTCCTTCTCTCTCACAGAGTTGGCGCTGCAGGTGAATTCATCTTCAAGTCACGCGGATAATCAAACAGGTGAGAGCAGGTTGTCAGACACAAAGTCAGCCCGACTGTACTGAGCCTGGAGTCAGAGCTGAGCCCTTTCTCTGTAAAACTCAGTTTGCTTCTACGACTAACTTTCTACAAGGATTTTAGCTCTTACAACATAAATTATTATGTATTTTTTTATACTTGGCTGTTCTTGGGAGCTCCTAAAAGGAACCTGGATATCATAAAACATATTTTGATGTTTTCACTGCACCACACCAAAATTAACTTTATTGAACTGAACTATTTAGCCTAGTTCATGGTACACTCACTTTTAATTCTGTAGATACACTCTGTGACTCTTTAACTGAGCTATTTAGCCAAGTTTATGATCCATTCACTTAAAATTCTGTAGATATGCACTGTGACTCTGTTTGAACTGAACTATTTAGCTTAGTTAAGGATTATCCACTTTTTTGTCCCATGATTTTGAGCCAGCCTCACATGGCTTACCAGGCATAAAGATATAGAATATAGAATCATAAAGATACAGTGTATAGAATATAGAATCATAAAGATACAGTGTATAGAATATAGAATCATAAAGATACAGTGTATAGAATATAGAATCATAAAGATACAGTGTATAGAATATAGAATCATGTTGACCTTCTGTATATTGAATATTTGTGTGATCAGTGTCGTGTGAAGGAGAGGGCTGTGAGAAACATCAGAGCTGTGAGTACATCAGCCCCGGGAACTACAACTGTACCTGCCAGCCCGGTTACTACGGCGACGACTGTGAAGGTAACGCTACCCCCCCCCCCTCTCCTCACAAACACACACAGAACTACACACATACACCCTCCAACCGCAAACACACGCACAACTACACACATACACCCTGCAACCGCAAACACACACACACAACTATACACATACACCCTCCAACCGCAAACACACACACAACTACACACATACACCCTCCAACTGCAAACACACACACAACTACTCACACACACCCTCCAACTGCAAACACACACACAACTACTCACACACACCCTCCAACTGCAAACACACGCACAACTACACACATACACCCTCCAACCCAGCTTGGCCACCCCTTTGTCTGGGTATAGGTGCTCTTGGGACAGGTAGACCAGAGATCGAGGGTGGGGTTGTGCATGAACAGGAGGGTGCCAGTCATCCCGTCGGCCATTTTGTTTTACAGTAACGCTGAGGAGGAGGCCTTGGAGGAGATGGTGCCTGCCTCCTCGGCGATGTCTGACAGTCATTATCTGAAAGGACAAAAGGCCTCGCCTCGCTTTACGGCCAGGAACCGCAGCGACCCGCGGGGGGCTTCACACAGCGACTCGCGGGGGGAAGAACAGCTTTGACGGCTCCTTCCCTTTTATTAGTTTGTTGAACAACAAAGGGGGAAGTGCTTTGGTCTAGACATGAAAGAGGCAGCCTTGGTGTTTACGAGGCCGGGAGCTGATGCTTGGTGTTTTAGGTATGCCCCACCTCAGAGGGCTGGGGGTGGGGGGGTGGGGGGGGTGCAGAGCTGTTAAAATGGGCACGGTAGCTAACAGCGCTATCAGAGGGCTTCATTCCATTACCCCCCCCCCCCCCCCCCACGTCAGAAAGATTGCAGCCATCTACCTTACCTTGCAACTTTTCCTTGACATCCTTGAGAAAGGCATGGTGGTAATTAATATAATCTGAGAGTGGAGAATAAGAGGGGGGGGGGGGGGGGTTTGAACAGGAAGTGAATCTGGTTAGTATAAGACAGTTTACAAGGGCTTGATGAGTTCCGTTTCTGCCCTAAAGGGTTAGCTACTTCCCTTACCTTGCTCCTTTATCTCTCGCCTCCTCGTGGGCTTTCAGTGGTGAGGTCCTGGATGAGTGGGAAGGAGAAGGGAAGGATTGCAGGACTGTTGGAACGCGGCCGGCCCTCCGCCACTTGTTTCCCTGAGCGTGGGCTAAGCAGTGCGTTTAGGGTTTAGCCTTTTATATGGAGAGAGAGAGAGAGAGAGAGAGAGAGAGAGAGAGAGAGAGAGAGAGAGAGAGAGAGAGAGAGAGAGAGAGAGAGAGAGGGTTTAGCCTTTTATATGAACAGCTGCAGCTTGCATAACCACAGGCTCATTTGTTCACTAAATATCTCCTGTCTTATTATCCCCAGGTCAAATACTTTCCCTCTCTCTTTCTCTCTTTCTCTCTCTCTCTCTCTCTCTCTCTCTCTCTCTCTCTCTCTCTCTCTCTCTCTCTCTCTCTCTCTCTCTCTCTCTCTCTCTCTCTCTCTCTCTAGCTCTCGCTCTCGGTCGCGCTCTCGCTCTCTCTCTCTCTCGCTCTCTCTCTCTGGTTCTGCCCGTGAGGAAATACATGGGATGTCGTTT
>JAPMUY010000579.1:40000-47500 GCA_026901105.3 Galaxias olidus | reverse complement strand
CCGCAGTGGTTTGTACAGTTGTTTGTTTGTTTATGTATTCATTTAACACCTAACCTTCACTACAGGTGAGGGGTTGGGGGCCGCAGTGGTTTGTACAGTTGTTTGTTTGTTTATGTATTCATTTAACACACTAACCTTCACTACAGGTGAGGGGTTGGGGGCCGCAGTGGTTTGTACAGTTAACCTTCACTACAGGTGAGGGGTTGGGGGCTGTGTGTTTTATGTGTGAACATTGTTTTAGATTTTTTTTTGTACAGGGTGTAACCAACTGAGACCATGTTTTTTTTTTTAGCAGCTCAGGACCCTGTTTAAAAGGTGGATAATACCAGAAAATGAAACAACATTTAAAACAACAATCCTTAAAATCTCCTGTCACAAAACTCCCAGCCTGTGTTTTGGGTTCTGTATTGATTAACAGTAGGATTTTATTTTTGGTGTCATAAAAAACAGATAGTAACGGAATGCTCTATTTATATATTTTCACAATCTAGTAAATAGTAACAAAAAAGCCAGAAAAACTTACAATATCTTAGTAATATGATAATGTTTCTATAACGTTTCTACAAAATAAACAGGTCTTGTCAAAATGTGTGTTTTCATTAGATTATAAAAAGTATAAGTAAAAGTAAGTGCTATAAGAGGTTTTTTCTTTTTTTATATTTAAATAATTCCAGTTCCGATGGAAACCCGATTTGGACGAAGAGAGAGGCCGACCTTAGCGGGTCAGGGGTCACGCACTCTGAGCCCGTCCCAGTCTCAGGAGCCGAAGGTCGAGGGAGACAAGGAAACCTCAGAGGAGATGTCCAGGTACATGGAAAAGTATTATTATTATTATTATTATTATTATTATTATTATTATTATTATTATTATTAATAATAATAATAATAATAATAATAACCGTATTTATTCATTCCTGGGTACCAAGTTCCTGGTGTGAATCAGAACATGTTCAGAACGTACCAACAGTGATTAATGAAAGGTCCCGTTCATTTAGGATGAGGAAGATGATGGTGGTCTCTGTCCCTTTAGTCTCTTTGAATGTTGGATCCTTTCAGAGTGTAATTATGTACTTTCATCATGAACGTGTGGGTTCTCTCTGGGTGCTCCGGCTTCCTCCCACAGTCCCAAAACACGCAGGTTAATTGGTGACTCTAAATTGTCCGTTGGTGTGAATGTGAGTGTGAGTGTAAGTGGTTGTCTGTCCCTATGTGTCAGCCCTGTGATAGACTGGAGACCTGTCCAGGGTGTACCCCGCCTCTCGCCCCATATCAGCTGGGATAGGCTCCACCCCCCCCCCCCCCCCACCCCCCTGCGACCCTGCAAAGGATAAGCGGTATAGCTAATGGATGGATGGATGGATGGATCATAAATGACCAGACGAAAGTTTGGACACGGTTTTCAATTCAAGTGACAGAGACAAAAGAGTTCAGTGACTTGTATCTAGGGTAGCATCACCACCACCAATGTCTTCATGGTCCGAGCAGTCTCTGGGTCAGACACATTTTCTTTATATCTATGTTGTGCTCATGTACAGTACCAGTCAAAAGTCTGGACACACTTCGCCATTGAAGTAAGTAAACTCTTTTGTCTGTGTGTTTTTAGATACACCGAGCTGATTGACAGGAGAGGGAAGATTACCGCTCAGTTCACCCACCTGCCCCGGAAACCCATCAGACACCGTGTCAGTAAGTACAGTAACAAAACGTCTTAATCCTGTAGATAGTATTTACTGTTTAACTGTTATATATCAGACACCACGTCAGTAAGTACAATAACAAAACGTCTTAATCCTGTAGAAAGGATTTACGGTTTAACTGTTATACTGTATATCAGACACCATGTCAGTAAGTACAATAACAAAACGTCTTAAACCTGTAGAAAGGATTTACGGTTTAACTGTTATACTGTATATCAGACACCATGTCAGTAAGTACAATAACAAAACGTCTTAAACCTGTAGAAAGGATTTACGGTTTAACTGTTATACTGTATATCAGACACCATGTCAGTAAGTACAATAACAAAACGTCTTAACCCTGTAGAAAGGATTTACGGTTTAACTGTTATACTGTATATCAGACACCATGTCAGTAAGTACAATAACAAAATGTCTTATACCTGTAGAAACAAGATCATTGAAATAACAGAAAATGCCCTGTTTTTTTCCAGAGCCTGACCCACCAATCAAACTAGAGAAAATGGAGGAGACAACCAATAAGATCAGCCTTGCCCTAGAGATCCAAGAAGAGGGGTCATCGAGAAGAAAACCTGGTGAGTTCTGTGTCACCTAGTAGCTGTTCTGGTGTCTCAGTGACAGAGAGGTTGTTCTGTGTCACCTGGTAGCTATTCTGGTCTCAGGGAAGTTGTTCTGTGTCACCTGGTAGCTGTTCTGGTCCCTGAGTGACAGAGAGGTTGTTCTGTGTCACCAGGTAGCTGTTCTGGTTCCTGAGTGACAGAGAGGTTGTTCTGTGTCACCTGGTAGCTGTTCTGGTCTCTGAGCGACAGAGAGGTTGTTCTGTGTCACCTGGTAGCTGTTCTGGTCTCTGAGCGACAGAGAGGTTGTTCTTTAACCTGCTAGGTGTTTTGGTTGTGATTTTCTTTCTTGTGCTGCTGTTAGGTTCTAATCGGGAGGCCCAGTGCCCCTGAATAAATTCAAAACTGGAGAGAAAAACATTCTTGTCCCTGCTCAGTGGAAGGGTGGTTTATGGAGTCCCGAAGTGTGAATGAATTGTGAATCTCTTCTAAATGTAGATGTGTTATGAATTGTGAATCATGTCTGAGGGTTTTAACTAATGTTCGGGAAGGACCGTTTTTCCAAATAATATAAAATGTGATGAAATTGAAAGAGACAAAGAAAAATTCAAATATATACATATATATATATATATATATATTGAATAGAAAGAAAGAAAGGAAGGAAGGAAGGAAGGAAGGAAGGAAGGAAGGAAGGAAGAAAGACAGACAGAAAAAAAGAAAATATAACACAGACAGCAAGTACGCCACTTTGTCCAGCAGGGGGCGACGATTGTAACCTGATCGTCTTAGTTCTGTTAGTCCTGGTCCTCCTCCTCCTTCTCTAGTGTGATGCGAGTCCTCCTGACCACAGCTGCTGCCTTTCAGAGTGGCCCCGGGACTGTCGCAGCCTGCCCTGCCAGAATGGGGGGACCTGTGTGGAGGGGAGAGACTCCTTCCTGTGTGACTGCACCACGGGCTTCAAGGGCAGGCAGTGTGAACTCTGTAAGTGTGTGCCTACCAAAAACCACACACATATTAGTGATATGACATCACTCACACACACACACACACCCACACACACACACACACACACACACACACACACACACACACACACACACACACACACACACACACACAGACATACATTTTTCATTGATTTTATTCCGCTACACACAAATTATCTGCTTGTCCTTGTCGGTTTACATTTACATTGTCGGTGACATTTCTCTCCAATCTGTTTTCTGAACAGAACTCTCTGATTCTTTCTGAGGAAACCATTGAAATCACTTCCTACATGTTTACATTAGTCACATTATAACTTTACCTCTCACACTACACACACATTATATAACGGACCGTAATTTCCGTTCCTGCTCCTGACAACGCGATGTTTTCACGCTGGTGTAAAGGAGGACACAGCACATCCTTCAGCCAGGTCCTCGCCCAAACACCCTCACTTGTCATAGTGTTTAGACATTCCTTTCCTGAAACCATCCATCAGGGCAGAGGAGAGGCAACTCCCCTCTCTCCACTCTATTGCTGTGGCTCTTCAACCTCCTCCCTGAACGCCTGATCTCAGATGATCAGATTTTACACACTGACCTGAATTGCTTTTGTCTATGCATGTTTCCACACTAAAATATGTTTTAATTTGAAATCTGTCCTTGGTGTGTGTGTGTGTGTGTGTGTGTGTGTGTGTTTCTGTGTCTTATGTGCTTTGTCTGTGTGTATGCACACGTGTGTTCCCTGTGACCAACACCAATCGCAGTTTGCCAACGAGTGCCCCATCCGTGCACCCGCCTTTACTCAGAGACCAAGAGTGTACCGGTCTGGGAGGGGGAAGTGTGTCATTACCTGTGAGTACCACTCCCCCCACACACACCCCTCTGAGCCCAGGCCCTCCTGGTACAGCTGGGACCTATCTGAAACAAACCTGTGTGTTTGTGTTTTCTCCAATGAACTCAGGTCTTCTGACATATTTATAATAACAAGGAACCTTGAGATTGGTTGGTTGTAGGAGTGTTTGATAAGTGGGTGCGCTTGAGTTGAAATGGTACGTGACGGACTTATATTGAATGTGTGCTAAGTTGTGGACACTTAGGCCCGGTTTCCTGTACAGGGATCAAGCCAAGTCTTTGACTAAAAAACATTTTCAATGGAGAATCTCCATTGACTCAGAGATTGAGTCTAGAACCAGGCTTAGGCAAATCTCTATATGGGAAACTGGGCCTTAGCCTGCTACACCTCTTGAATGAATGCCCCAGATATATAACAGTTAGTGGATATATAACATTAGTGCATATATAACAGTTGTGTATAGAGTATCTGGTAGAAGAAGTTGCCATATAACCGTTGTTTATCTCTGATATTGAATGTGTGCTAGTAGACATTTAGCCTGCTACAGCTCTTAAATGAATGCCCCAGATTCTTCCAATGGGTTACGTCATAGCTGTTTACATCCATAGCAACGCGTGTGAGGAATGCAGAAGTACTGAACAGAGCTTTATTAAACCCAAACATTAATGATGTTTAATAATGTTGCAAAGTGCTTGGTATGCTGTATAGAAATAGATTATCTAAGTACATTAATACATGTAGAACGCTATAAAGTTTTTAGTTTTTATAACTTTTTTTGTTCACAGATACAAACGGACTTATAAAGTACAACAGGATGTGTGTTATCGAGAGATTTGTGAACCGCTTCTCCCTAAGAAAATTCCCAGTAAGTTGGAAAAACTCTCCAAGGTTTTGTCCTTGGAGAAGAACCCATTCCTCGCAAATTAAGCAATTGGATTTAGAAGAGAAAATTGAGTTGTGGGTCATATCATGTTCATTATCATACATCATATCATGAGTAATTGTAATGGAAGACTGAAGTCTGGAGGCCAAAAATACCCAGGCAAAAAAAATATTTATTTATTTTTGACATCTTGTTATTTATCCTTCCAACAGGCAGAAGACCAAACAGACAACAATGATGGTTGGGTTTACTCTTCACCAAAAAACAATAACATCTATTTTTAATATCAATAATATTTACATCTTGTAAACAATATGCCATAAGATGACGTGCAGTTATCTTATTTTCTCTCAACAGGAATGTGGCACTCAAATTCTCAGCCAGTATACAGAGACAGTTGTCCCTAGAAGAACAAGACTTCAATCAAAACAACTTGAATTTACATCTAATTTGCACAAATATTGAATGGGATTGCATCTACAGTCATTTCTTCTGATTTTATATCAAAAATAGACTGCTAACCGCAGTGAAAAATCTGTGTCTATACCAATAACATACCTCGAATCCACCTCCATGCAAAGACATTTTGGAAGTGTTTTGTCATTTGTTTATTTTCAGTTTAGTCCCTCAGGAAAATATATGAAAATGATGTTCCAAATCTGCATATTGCATATCATAAAAGATAGTAAAATATGTTACTTATATTAATTCATTCTCATGAAACTCCTTGCAATCAAGACTCGGATGAAAATTCTCTAAACAATGACTGGAAAGTAAATGTAATTTCTTTTATTTGTCTCTCAGCAAACATCACGGACTAGATATCATGTAAATAGTGTTCATAGGCTATTTTGTAGGTGACTATTTTAATAATAAAAATGTTAAAATGTACAAAAAGTATATTGTTATTTATGAAATAACTTTCACAAGATGTATAAAGAGAACTTAATATGACACTGTGCAATGCAAGCAAGTTGGTCTATGACCACAAGGTGTCTACATTGTATTGAAGTAGCAAACTATATAACGAGTGTAAGTTGTGCAACTTCGTGTAAAATACTATTTTCCCGTCCTTATAAACAATAATACGGCTTACGTTTATTATTAAATCAAATTAGTGTTGATTACCCAGTGAAGCTAAGATTCAATGAATTGCGCCTCGATCTGAGTTACATCCATTCAGCAGTCTGCTCATATAGCAGTCACCCCCAGAGCCTTGGCGCCCCCCTTCCTCGAGCGAAAACTGAGATTGTAGGAGTAAGGCAAGGAACTATGGAAGGAGAAAGCTGGATGTTAGCTGCATACTTTTCGGGAAAAATTGGGACATCGTTTTAGTTGTAAATTTTTTTGAGGAATTTACCATGCGCTGTCGACTCAATTGGCCCGAGTTTTGGATATGAACAAAACTACATGTGGTGAACTTTAGGAAACAGACGGTACTTTGAGCGCGGACACTTTGGTAGCAGGCTAGCACAGTCTGTCCCAAGTTAGCCTTTTTGGCTAGCCACCTAGCTGGCACGAACAAGGGGGACAAAACCTGGCGAAAAGAAAGGCAAGGCGGAAAGTGCGGTTCACTGCAGAATAGGTAGTAATGTCGCCTTTAGGAATAAATTTCAGATACGGATGAAAAACCAACTGGGTGTTTTGGAAACAACGAGAACTACAGGACCGCAACTGTAAGCCAGACAACAACTGCAATGCTGGGGCAGATTCACTGCTACGGCCGCCTGGCTGTGTCCAGACGTTGGCCACATTCAGTGCCGTGGAGACTCGGTGGATTCTTTTTCCTGCTTTTGCTGGAGGGGGCTGTATGTCTAGCAAGCCCAAGTGGCGCACCTGGCATAAACAATAACGATCTTCCCAATGTCAACGTTTACATGAGCATCGAGGAAGTGAAAAAGCTTTTGGGTAAGAAATTATGCCCCCCCCCCTCTCTCTCTCTCTACCTGTTGCATATTTTATGACACCCTCACCTTTTTAGAATGTTTCAGAGACGAGGCATGTTGCAAGTAAATATGGCCTTGCGGTAAGATAGCACATACATGCCTATCTATAGCTGTGAGTTATGCTGAACTTTTTCCAAGTTTAGGTCTAGTTTCAGTAGGAAAGTTGAAGATATTTGTGGTGTGGCCTTCCAAGAATGTAAAGTGCCACCCGGCTGCCCACAGACGTAGAAAGGGTAAGGCTTGTGGCTTGCAGCGATGATGTTATACTCTGGGAATTGGATCGTGGATCAAAACAAAAGTCCAAAGGCTGATATAAAAGGGTAGGATGTAAATGGATAGTTATTTGAAGTCTTAGGCGTTTGCTAGTCATGTTAAATAGAACGGGAGGATTGTAAAATACTTTGGGATTCTTTTGCAGTGTGTGCATTGAAATTGAATATAATATATAAATATAAAATATATATACTATATGCCATCGAATACAATGAAGTTTTACCGTGGAATATTTGCGTTGTTCACGGTTGTCAACCAATCAGAATGCAGGAGTCCATCTACCTGTTTTAAAAAAAATGGGA
>JAPMUY010000579.1:25000-30000 GCA_026901105.3 Galaxias olidus | reverse complement strand
TTCTCTCTCTCTCTCTCACCATGACTTTATAAATATTGGCCTTGCCCCGTCCTGCTAGGACCCAGAAGCCACAGAGGAGGAGAAAATAGTTTGACCAAAACGGGAGTTCCCCCTCAAACCCGCTCTAACTGTGAAAACATCACATGTTGAAGTACCAACAGTGCCGCTATGAAGTTAGACCAGTCATCTGATTTTACCTTACTTTTTCCAAGATATTATTCTTCCTGATTACCTGAGATTGCGACGCATAGACCAGCTGTTTTAGGACAGTGATGAGGAACGAGGCCGTCATTAAGCTATATTAATACCTCTCTCTAGAAACCCTGAAGCAAAACACTCATGCTTCCCTAATTTCTTTTAAAAAAAAATTATCCTCAATTAAATGACTCCTTCAGCAGCCTCGTGCTCTGTCTGAAAGGGTCCGCGGCACTGTTCACCCCCTCCTCCTCCTCCTGCTCCTCCTCTTTTGTGGGGACTGAAAGGCGAGTGAAGGCCCCAGTAGAATGGCTGTCAGGGGTATTGGCGGCGGCAGCAGCAGCGGCAGCGGCCACACAGGCCAGTCACTGGACCGTTGATAAAGGACATCCTCGACCGTCCCTCCGTCGCCATGGTTTCCTTGTCCCTGAGGGTTTTCCTTTCTGTCCCCCATCAGAATAAGAAGAAGAGAAGCCTTTTTGAAATGGGCCTGTCTGCTCTGTGGAAGCTGCAGTCTTATCATGATCACTGAACCACCGCTATGACAGCTTCTGTTTTTTGCTTAACTCAAGTAGTGGGAAGACGCTCAGATCAAAATGGAGCACGTACTTTGAATGTTACTCTGTGTCTTCTTTAGAACAACAAGGAGTATATGAGTGTCCATCCGAGCCTAGATCACTAGGCGTTACTATAGAAAGTCAGTGAGTTAAATAAGCAAGGAAGTGTGATTCTTCTCTCCTGTGTAGTAGGTGAAGTAAGTTAGACAAACAAAGGTGTATCATACCTTTTATATGTGCTTCTCTGTCTTTCATTAGCTCCATTAATGATAGTTCATATTACATCATTCCGTTCATGTATTGTAATGTGTATGCTCTCAGCCCGTAACGTTCTGTTGCTCTGTGGGAGAAATATCCCCTTTTTCCCCGCCTCTTGGCTGCGACTGCGTGCCTTATGGCATGTTACAGCACACGAACCTTTGACCCTGTTTGAGCACGCGACCAAACCCTCCAAGTCACGTCTATATTCACCTCACCGCCTCAAAACACGCTGAAGATTTAGAAGAGAAGGGAGATGTGCGTGCGTGCGTGCGTGCGTGCGTGCGTGCGTGCGTGCGTGCGTGCGTGTGTGGCCACTTCAGTCAGTGAAAACACCCGCCACAAACAGCCCGTCAGATAGATAGATACATATTTCTGTTTATTAAGTAAACCCGAGTTTGTTTGTGGAGTAAACCGCGTCACTCCCTTTGGCTAAGGAATAGCCTTGGATGCTCTCTCAGTGCTAATGGAGGAGGGACACAAAGAGCAGCTCTGATCTCCCAGCGTCGCAGCATGCCCTCAGGCTGCTCTCCAGTGGAACACAGGGGCTACAAGTATATAGGGCCTCTTTCAAGTAAACTTAAAAAACACTCCGTGTGTGTGTGTGTGTGTGTGTGTGTGTGTGTGTGCTCTTCCACTTGCTAAAGAATGCCATTAAAGCTTTGCTTGCTGCTATTCTTAACACACTACCCGAGAACAGAATGTAGAGAAGTAAAGATCGCTGCTGTACGGATAATGAGGACAAAGCCAGGGCAGCTTTCACCACAAGTTTCTCACACACACACACACACACACACTGACAGTCCTTTGCTGCTGACCCGCCCAGCTCTTTTTAAACCCATCCTCTGTGGGCTCTGATGTTGACCTGAAAGTCAAGACCCATCTGAAAGTGGTTTCTCCCTCCCTCCTTCTCTCTCTCTCTCGCTCTCTCTCGCTCTCTCTTTCCCCCTTCCCTTTCTCTCTCTCTCTCTCCCCCTTCCCTCTCTCTTTCTCTCTCTCTCTCTCTCTCTCTCTCTCTCTCTCTCTCTCTCTCTCTCTCTCTCTCTCTCTCTCTCTCTCTCTCTCTCTCTCTCTCTCTCTCTCTCTCTCTCTCTCTCGCTTTCTCTCCCTCCTTCTCTCCGTCCTCTGGGTTGACCCCAGTCTCTGTCGTCCATAGCAACAGAAGCTGGTCCTTGCCGCGCCGCTCTGTCTTGGCTCCTCACCTGTTTGGCATTAGGCTGATTGCTGCCCTGACCATCTGTGTAGGGAGGAGAAGGTAGTGGTGAGGGGGGGGGGTTAAACTCCTGGAGGGGGGGAGGGATGCTGCATGCGCCAGGAGGGAGCAATGTAAGGATTGGCGGAGTGTGTGTGTGTGTGTGTGTGTGTGTGTGTGTGTGTGTGTGTGGGGTTATTCAACTGCTTCACAGATTCTCTAAGAGGACTGTCTGGAATTTAATTTATGTTAATGAGACGTAACCCCCCCCCCCCCCCGTCCCTCAGCCTTCCTCCATTCCCTACTGTGGTGAGGTGCTCATTCTCTGGATCACCACCAAAAAGACCCTGTGGTCCAGCCAAGGCCGGCGTTGCCCCCGACTACCACCTATTGTGTGCTGTCAGTGGAGTGTGAGCTAAACGTTCCACATGGGAGCCAGAGCTCGTTGTTTTGCTGGTGGCTGTGTAATAGCGTTAGCTGGTGGGCTAGTTGGCTAATTGGCTCTAGTTGGACCAAGTACAAAAACTAAGGACACATCTATCTTGCCTACTAGTACTAGTGCATCTAGAGGAAGAAGGTTGTGTAGCTGTAGTAAGTAGTATCGAGTTTTGTGGTTCACTGATATCTACCTTCCTATTGGCTACTAGAGGAAGGAAGTTGTGTAGCTGTAGTCAGCAGTATTGAGTTTTGCGGTTCACTGGAGACAGTGGATCAGTTCTGGTGATAGTACGTCTAGACTGTAGACTGTAGCCTGTGTGTTCAGGAAGAGGTAGTTGTTTCAGCTTTGTAGCTTAGCTCAAACGTTTCAATCAGCCATCACATAGAATGCGCTGAAAATGGCATGTCAATGTATCAACGTTAAGAAAATAGTAGCTCTTTTTGTTTTTTTTGATAATAGGAGTCTTCCCTCTTGTCGCTCTAGCTCTATGACCTCCTGTCTCCATGGCCATCGGCCTGGTAACAGGTATAATGTGTTCCCCTCCATCTCTACCTCTTTCTTTCTCTGTCTCTCTCTCCCTCTACTTCTCTCTCTCTCTCTCCCACAGCCCCCCCCCCCCTCTCTCTATCCCTTCCTCCCTCTCTCTCTCTCCCCCTACCCCTCCCTCTCTCTGCTCAGGAACAGAGGGACAGAGTGAGGGCTCCTGGGTGAGGGCCAGCAGACACAGAGAGGCCCTTTGTCATATCCCCCACACCCCCCTTTTTACCTGTCCTCCTGACCCCCAGCAGCACCTGGCCCCCCTCGACCCGTTGTTGTGTTCCTCCTCCTGTGGTCGTCGTTCCCAGGGTAAAGGAGAGGGACGGGGGGCCCAGCTACGTGAGGAGGAGGAGGAGGAGGAAGACGAAAACGGGTCTGCCTGTCCTTAGAGCCTGTTAGTGTGTGTCGGGGCCTGCTGGGGGGGGGGGGGGGGGGGGTTAGGATTTATTGGAGTTAAGTCTCCACATGTAGAGTCATGATTATCATCACCCCTATGATCCACGCAGTCGAGAGATGAAGCTCATGTCTGTGGAATGCTGGAGGACACTGGTTGTGACGGACGTTGTGTGGCTTTGTAAGCGTGCTGCGTTTGCCTGTTAAGACTACAAGTCCCTCACGGATATTCCTCTGTGCTATAATAGCCCTGTTAGCCAGCTGTGTACTGTGTTCAGTCCCTCTGTGCTATAATAGCCCTGTTAGCCTGCTGTGTTCAGTCCCTCTGTGCTATAATAGCCCTGTTAGCCTGCTGGGTTCAGTCCCTCTGTGCTATAATAGCCCTGTTAGCCTGCTGTGTTCAGTTCCTCTGTGGTATAATAGCCCTGTTAGCCAGCTGTGTACAGTCCCTCTGTGCTATAATAGCCCTGTTAGCCTGCTGCATATGTGCTGTGTTCAGTTCCTCTGTGGTATAATAGCCCTGTTAGCCTGGTTAGCCTGCTGGTCTGTAGTGACTCCCTGGCTCTAAGCCTACTGTGAGGAAACCCTTCAGCTATTCACAAGTGAGCCATGACAGAGAGAGCTGATGGAACTTGACACACACACACACACACACACTCTCTCTCTCTCTCTCTCTCTCTCTCTCTCTCTCTCTCTCTCTCTCTCTCTCTCTCTCTTCACAGAGGTCTCTCTTTTCCTCTCTCTCTCTCTTCTCCTCTCCTTCTATCTCTCTTTATCCCCCTGACTCACCCACACCGGGCTGGTGTGTTATGTCTACAGTACCAGTTAGAAGTTTAAAACCAGTCATTAAAGTGAATGGGGAAGTGTGTCCAAACGTTTGACTGGTACTGTACGACGTGATTCACACAGAACTAACCCACCAGTCCACCTGTGAGGCCCTGTTCTGTCACTGTGTAAAGCACAACATGATTTAACCTGCTGCTTACACTACTCCTACTCCTGGTCCTACTCCTGATCCTACTCCTGATCCTACTCCTACTCCCGGTCCTGCTCCTATTCCCCTACACTTACTCATACTCCTGCTACTCCTACTCATGCTCCTCCTCCTGCTCTACTCCCTCTCCTGTCCTGCTCCTGCCCCAGGTATTAACTCTACTCCTGCTCTACTCTACCCTCCCCTCTGGGGTTCATGTCCCTGGTGCTTTTCAGTTCTACTCAGCCTGGTATTAACTCTACTCCTACTCTACTCTCTCCTCCGCGGTTCATGTCCTTGGTGCTGTTCTGTAAGTATGAGGACATCAAAGGGTCTGGTTCTGCTCGGGGGCCCTTGAAGCTCTCAGCCTTTGATCTGCTGCTACAGGATAGTGCACTCAGTGCTTTATTAACAAGGCTTGTTTGATGGAGGCCATATTATGGGATGGCAGTGGGC
>JAPMUY010000579.1:0-20000 GCA_026901105.3 Galaxias olidus | reverse complement strand
CAGTGTTCAGAGTGGACCTGTTCTGCTCGGGGAAGGTGGATGGCGAGGCGGTTCTGACTGTGCAGCTCAACCTCACGATCCACGCCAACAACTTCACAGTGCTCAACTTCAAGAGGAGGAAAATGTGTTACAAGAGTAAGAGTCTGCTCTGTCTAGCTTTTATCACACAACATCTGTTACAAGAATAAGAGTCTGCTCTGCCTAGCTTTTATCACACAACATCTGTTACAAGAATAAGAGTCTGCTCTGCCTAGTTTTTATCACAGAACATTTGTTACAAGAGTAAGAGCCTGCTCTGCCTAGCTTTTATCACACAACATCTGTTACAAGAATAAGAGTCTGCTCTGTCTAGCTTTTATCACAGAAAATGTTTTACAAGAGTAAAAGTCTGTTCACTCAAGCTTTTAGTCAAAGAATATGTGTGACAAAGTCTTTGAAATATACTAAACAGACTAGAGACTCCTTTTAAAGAGTTTCTTTATATTGTTTCTATTTAGAGTCTAGCCTCTACCAATGAAAGTATTTGTATTGTTAGCTAATGTCAAAGAGAAGAGCTACTGCTTAACTGCTATCGGAAAAGGTAGCGTTAGACTTTAGCTTATATAAGTAGATGGCAAGGCTAAGCAGGGTGCAACTTTTCAGGCTAGAGTTCAAGTTCACTAAAGACAATGTTGTCTACTTCTTGCTGCCTTCATCAGCGGGAAGATGGTAATCAGTAAGACCATATTGCTGTCCACTCTGTCTTTGGCCAGTTCAGTTGGCCCTGGTCTGGTCTGGTCTGGTCTGGCCTTGCACTGCTTAGGCCTTCAGTGTATACGAGGCTGTGGGTGTTGTGCTAGTGCCAAAGCTCTATCAACAACCTTTAGCCTCTTCGTTTAGTTTTCCTGACAACCTCTAGCCTCTTCGTTTAGTTTTCCTGACAACCTCTAGCCTCTTCGTTTAGTTTTTCTGACAACAACCTCTAGCCTCTTCGTTTAGTTTTTCTGACAACCTCTAGCCTCTTCGTTTAGTTTTTCTGACAACCTTTAGCCTCTTCGTCGTTTAGTTTTCCTGACAACCTCTAGCCTCTTCGTTTAGTTTTTCTGACAACCTCTAGCCTCTTCGTTTAGTTTTCCTGACAACCTCTAGCCTCTTCGTTTAGTTTTTCTGACAACCTCTAGCCTCTTCGTTTAGTTTTCCTGACAACCTCTAGCCTCTTCGTTTAGTTTTTCTGACAACCTCTAGCCTCTTCGTTTAGTTTTCCTGACAACCTCTAGCCTCTTCGTTTAGTTTTTCTGACAACCTCTAGCCTCTTCGTTTAGTTTTTCTGACAACCTCTAGCCTCTTCGTTTAGTTTTTCTGACAACCTTTAGCCTCTTCGTTTAGTTTTCCTGACAACCTCTAGCCTCTTCGTTTAGTTTTTCTGACAACCTCTAGCCTCTTCGTTTAGTTTTCCTGACAACCTCTAGCCTCTTCGTTTAGTTTTTCTGACAACCTCTAGCCTCTTCGTTTAGTTTTCCTGACAACCTCTAGCCTCTTCGTTTAGTTTTTCTGACAACCTCTAGCCTCTTCGTTTAGTTTTTCTGACAACCTCTAGCCTCTTCGTTTTGTTTTTCTGACAACCTCTAGCCTCTTCGTTTAGTTTTTCTGACAACCTCTAGCCTCTTCGTTTAGTTTTCCTCTCCATCCCCACACTGCTCATCACCTCACTCACCTCATGGGAATGTTGGAGAAGACTTCCTGGCTGTTTCCATTACAGGGACACGGGGGTGTTGTAGAATTTCCTCCTACAATTAGAATGTTACGGGTATTGGGTTAAAATAGGTGTGTGTGTGTGTGTGTGTGTGTGTGTGTGTGTGTGTGTGTGTGTGTGTGTGTGTGTGTGTGTGTGTGTGTGCGTGCGTGTGTGCGTGCGTGTGTGCGTGCGTGCGTGCGTGCGTGCGTGCGTGCGTGCGTGCGTGCGTGCGTGCGTGCGTGCGTGCGTGCGTGCGTGCGTGCGTGCGTGCGTGCGTGCGTCGTCGCGTCGTGTGCGTGCGTGCGTGCGTGCGTGCGTGCGTGCGTGCGTGCGTGCGTGCGTGCGTGCGTGCGTGCGTGCGTGCGTGCGTGCGTGCGTGCGTGCGTGCGTGCGTGCGTGCGTGCGTGTGAAGCAGGATGGAGTAAATGACAACGTTACCACAGAGAAAGGAAAATGAACCAGTGTTTGTTAAGCGTTCCTGTTGCTGCTATTTTTAAAGGAGGAAACGAGCCATAAAGCGCCACCTTGATAGAAAGGGCATGAGTCAAATGATGGCTTAGCTCCTCGGTGTTAAGTGTCCTCTACCCACCAGCCACATGGACAATCTACTGCACAGCTCACTGGGACATGACGATGGCCAGGAATAAATCCTCTGTGACATTAGAAGAGAAATCACATTCCTCCCCAGCCCCATGATACACTCACTACACTACCTCTGCAGTGTTGACTATTTTTAACAAGCTTCTGTTACACCAAAGAATAAATCATATTCCATAGTCCTGAACTGGATCACTAACATATACCTCAGCAGTGTCAACTAGTTTAAATCTTAGATGATACACTACAGAACAAATCCCATTCCTCCTGGTCTTAGATAGTCTGCTAGTTTAAATGTCTCCTGTTGTTGGTGGGCACTGACTAGCAGTCTCACTCACACACTTCCATCTTAATTAGTAATGTTCCAACTGTCGCAGTAAAAATAATCATAGCATCTCTTAAAGACTTACACTAGATTTCCTTCATTTATTATGACTTCTTTCAAAATACATTTTAAATAAAAAAAAAATTCTTCTTTTTTTTTTTGTGACAGGAATTGATTCTGATCCGAAGCTTCCTCCACTCTCCAACAACAAGACTGCTCTACGACCAGAGAGTAAGTTCCCCTGTCCGTTATGACTGCTCTACGACCAGAGTAAGTTCCCCTCTCCGTTATGACTCCTCACCAACACAGAGTCAATGTGCATGCTGCATTAAGCTGCCTCCTAGCTGACTGAGTTGGTTGATGGGGTTGCCTGGATAACCGGCTGGCCGGCTGGTTTACTGACTAGCTTTCATGGCGTGTTGGCTGGTTTTCTAGCCAGATGTGTCGACTGACAGACTAGTTGGGGGACTGGACATCTTGGACTAACTCTGTGGCTGGCTGGCTGGCTCCTCTCTGCTTGGTGGATGTGAGGTACCTGGGGGGGCCTCTCAGGTTTTCAGCAGGCCAGATGGGTGGAGGAGAAAAGCTCTTAGACGTTACACTGTCGTCGTCGTCCCGGTCTAAGCCTCTGGTATCCCCCCCCCCCCCCCCCCACATGTCCATTAGGGTCTCTAAAAGGGTGGGGGGAGGATGGGGGCGGGGGGGGGGTCGCCATGACTCCCACGGATCCTTATCTCTCACTGCTGGTCTTTGTGGACAGGTGCATTGGAGAGCTCTGGCTAGCGTTCCCCCACACTCTCCCTAGCTAAAAGCCTAATGGAACCTTTCTTTTGCTCCAGATGAAGAGAGCGATCTAGAGAGAGTACTTTTGTGAGGCCCCTAGCCTATTTCCCGTGTTTTGTTACAGCTCTGAATTGAACTCTCTTTGGGTAATGACGGAGATAGCCTTTCTGCTGATATTTGGTGTATTGAGTGTTTTCTGGCTGCCTTAAGGTTTTCCACCCACGGTAACTTCAAAACCTTTAAAACAGGGCAGTAGTTCAATGTAGGAAGCGCAGGCTAAGCAGGGCAGTAGTTCAATGAAGGAAGCGCAGGCTAAACAGGGTAGTAGTTCAATGTAGGAAGCGCAGGCTAAACAGGGCAGTAGTTCAATGTAGGAAGCGCAGGCTAAACAGGGCAGTAGTTCAATGTAGGAAGCGCAGGCTAGACAGGGTAGTAGTTCAATGTAGGAAGCACAGGCTAGACGACATATTGGAGCACTACAAAGGAAAGTGGTTTGTTCCCGTAGTAACTCATTTAGAAAGTTGTTTTTCTGACCTAAGGTGCAGTACTGTGCAAAAGGTTTTGGATGGTGTGTAAAAAATGCTTTTTTAAAGTAAGATTGCTTTATTTTTTGTTAATTAAAGACAAAGTGAGTGAACAGATAATCTATATGAAATCAATATTTTGTGTGACAGCGTCCCCTGCCTAATCCATATGCACATATGCACAGTGCAGTTTATCTCACCTCCAGCATCTGGCTTGTCCCCCCCTGTTTGACCTTCGACCCCTAACCTCTGCCCCTCTGACCTGTCCCTCCCTCCCTCCAGTCGACGGAGTGACGGCGCCCACCACCACCTCCACCCGTGTGTTCTACATCAGTGTGGGGGTGTGCTGCGTGGTCATCTTCCTGGTGGCCATCGTCCTGGCCGTGCTGCACCTGCACAGCATGAAGAGGGTGGAGATGGAGGACAGGTGAGTCGCCTCACCTTTACCTGGTACTCTACTAACCCTCACCTTTACCTGGTACTCTACTAACCCTCCCCTTTACCTGGTACTCTACTAACCCTCCCCTTTACCTGGTACTCTACTAACCCTCACCTTTACCTGGTACTCTACTAACCCTCCCCTTTACCTGGTACTCTACTAACCCTCCCCTTTACCTGGTACTCTACTAACCCTCCCTTTCACCTTTACCTGGTACTCTACTAACCCTCCCCTTTACCTGGTACTCTACTAACCCTCCCTTTACCTGGTACTCTACTAACCCTCCCTTTACCTGGTACTCTACTAACCCTCCCCTTTACCTGGTACTCTACTAACCCTCACCTTTACCTGGTACTCTACTAACCCTCCCCTTTAACTCCACTCCCTCCCCTTTACCTGGTACTCCACTAACCCTCACCTTTACCTGGTACTCTACTAACCCTCCCCTTTACCTGGTACTCTACTAACCCTCCCCTTTACCTGGTACTCTACTAACCCTCCCCTTTACCTGGTACTCCACTAACCCTCCCCTTTACCTGGTACTCTACTAACCCTCACCTTTACCTGGTACTCTACTAACCCTCACCTTTACCTGGTACTCTACTAACCCTCACCTTTACCTGGTACTCTACTAACCCTCCCCTTTACCTGGTACTCTACTAACCCTCACCTTTACCTGGTACTCTACTAACCCTCCCCTTTACCTGGTACTCTACTAACCCTCACTTTTACCTGGTACTCTACTAACCCTCACCTTTACCTGGTACTCTACTAACCCTCACCTTTACCTGGTACTCCACTAACCCTCACCTTTACCTGGTACTCTACTTACCCTCACCTTTACCTGGTACTCCACTAACCCTCCCCTTTACCTGGTACTCCACTAACCCTCACCTTTACCTGGTACTACCTGGTACTCTACTAACCCTCCCCTTGAACCCTACCTGGTACTCTACTAACCCTCCCCTTTACCTGGTACTCTACTAACCCTCCCCTTTACCTGGTACTCTACTAACCCCTCCCCTTTACCTGGTACTCTACTAACCCTCCCCTTTACCTGGTACTCTACTAACCCTCCCTTTACCTGGTACTCTACTAACCCTCACCTTTACCTGGTACTCTACTAACCCTCCCTTTACCTGGTACTCTACTAACCCTCCCCTTTACCTGGTACTCTACTAACCCTCCCTTTACCTGGTACTCTACTAACCCTCCCCTTTACCTGGTACTCTACTAACCCTCCCCTTTAGCTGGTACTCTACTAACCCTCACCTTTACCTGGTACTCTACTAACCCTCCCCTTTACCTGGTACTCTACTAACCCTCACCTTTACCTGGTACTCTACTAACCCTCCCCTTTACCTGGTACTCTACTAACCCTCCCCTTTACCTGGTACTCCACTAACCCTCCCCTTTACCTAACCCTCACCTTTACCTGGTACTCTACTAACCCTCCCTTTACCTGGTACTCTACTAACCCTCCCTTTACCTGGTACTCTAACCCTCCCCTTTACCTGGTACTCTACTAACCCTCCCCTTTACCTGGTACTCTAACCCCCCTTTACCTGGTACTCTACCCTCCCCTTTACCTGGTACTCTACTAACCCTCACCTTTACCTGGTACTCTACTAACCCTCCCCTTTACCTGGTACTCTACTAACCCTCACCTTTACCTGGTACTCTACTAACCCTCCCCTTTACCTGGTACTCTACTAACCCTCACCTTTACCTGGTACTCTACTAACCCTCCCCTTTACCTGGTACTCTACTAACCCTCCCCTTTACCTGGTACTCTACTAACCCTCCCCTTTACCTGAACTAACCCTCACCTTTACCTGGTACTCTACTAACCCTCCCCTTTACCTGGTACTCTACTAACCCTCCCCTTTACCTGGTACTCTACTAACCCTCCCCTTTACCTGGTACTCTACTAACCCTCACCTTTACCTGGTACTCTACTAACCCTCCCTTTACCTGGTACTCTACTAACCCTCCCCTTTACCTGGTACTCTACTAACCCTCCCCTTTACCTGGTACTCTACTAACCCTCACTTTTACCTGGTACTCTACTAACCCTCCCCTTTACCTGGTACTACCTGGTACTCTACTAACCCTCCCTTTACCTGGTACTCTACTAACCCTCCCCTTTACCTGGTACTCTACTAACCCTCCCCTTTACCTGGTACTCTACTAACCCTCCCCTTTACCTGGTACTCTACTAACCCTCCCCTTTACCTGGTACTCTACTAACCCTCCCCTTTACCTGGTACTCTACTAACCCTCCCCTTTACCTGGTACTCTACTAACCCTCCCCTTTACCTGGTACTCTACTAACCCTCCCCTTTACCTGGTACTCTACTAACCCTCCCCTTTACCTGGTACTCTACTTACCCTCCCCTTTACCTGGTACTCTACTAACCCTCCCCTTTACCTGGTACTCTACTAACCCTCCCCTTTACCTGGTACTCTACTAACCCTCCCCTTTACCTGGTACTCCACTAACCCTCACCTTTACCTGGTACTCCACTAACCCTCCCCTTTACCTGGTACTCTACTAACCCTCCCCTTTACCTGGTACTCTACTAACCCTCCCCTTTACCTGGTACTCTACTAACCCTCCCCTTTACCTGGTACTCTACTAACCCTCCCCTTTACCTGGTACTCTACTAACCCTCACCTTTACCTGGTACTCTACTAACCCTCACCTTTACCTGGTACTCTACTAACCCTCCCCTTTACCTGGTACTCTACTAACCCTCACCTTTACCTGGTACTCTACTTACCCTCCCCTTTAGCTGGGAAAGATAGAATAACATCATCTCTTACCAACTCACCCTCACCTCAACACATGGCGGTAGATTAACGCTCCATTCTCATTGCCAGTGAAGGACAGACACATAGAAATGTAGTGTTTAAAACTGAATGAAGGCCCAGTGTGTGCGTGTGCGTGTGCGTGTGAGAGAGATAAGGGGTGCGGGAAAGAGACATGGAATCCAACCCCGTCTCTTCCACTTCTGTTTTATGTGTTTCTAGTCTTTAGTAGTTGGTATCTGCCGGGTTCACCCAAACTCCCACACAATCTGCCTCTCTTGCTCTCTCAACTGCATGCACACACCTCCTTCTCTCTCTCTTTTCTCTCTTTCTTTCCCTCTCTCTCTCTCTCTCTCTCTCTCTCTCCCACTCACACACGCACAAACACACACACACACACACACACACACACACACACACACACACCTACCTGCCCCCGCTCATGCTGTCCTCAGAGACTTAGTCCCGTGTTTATTTAACCAGTCAGCCAGCTACGATTGAAGGAATCTGAGTGATGAAAACCAGTGCTCCACATCTGGCAGCGTTGACACCACAGTAACGTCCCAGGCTGAAACCATACCGTGCTGGCACAGTTCTGGTTCAGTTCACACTGTTCTCCACTAGATCTGCCCTTTAGTTCTGGTTCAGTTTAGTGTTGTAATTGTACTTTAGTTGTAATTGTACTTTAGTTGTAATTGTACTTTAGTTGTAATTGTACTTTAGTTGTAGTTGTACTTTAGTTGTAGTTTTAGTTTAGGTTTAGTTAGTTTAGTTTAGCTCTGTTCCATTACTTTTGACAGTGAACCGTGAACATGCCTGTATTAGATCTCCACCTGAATCTGCTGTGGTTGCGATTATGTATGTACACGTATGTATGCAAGTTTATATGATCTTATAAAAGAACATTAGCCAGCCTTCATAGAGAACTATTACACGTTGAAACCTGCACTGCAGATTCCCTTTGTAATTAGAATCACATTAGTTCACCGCACACCATGCAGCTGTATACAAGTGCAGACAGTCCGCTTGTCAGATCCATTTATGAGAAACATAAGTTATGTGTCATGTGCTACGTGTGCATTGCATTATGGGTAACATGCCCTATGTCGAATAGGATCTTTAGTGTTGAAATAGCATACCTCTGTGATGTACAAGGCTAAGGACTGTGCCATTGTCTTATTCTCATTAGATTAGATTAGATAGTCAGTGATGCAGAGATTAAAGGCAGCCAACTGTCCCATTAATTCATCGCTTATAAATCTTCTCCTTTTCCTGTTTTCAAGGTCATCGGGGGCTCCTAACATGGATTAGATACAGTCATTCACGCACATACAGGAATTCCTTGATGTGATTTTGAAGATGAATTGAATTTAGTTTGAATGATGTTAGATGCGGTTTGATTTGATTAAATTGGCTGTGTGTAACGTCGGTGTCTCCCGGACCGTAGGAACTGAACTCTACAGAGAAGAGGTTAACCTTTTAGACTGTTCTCTCATTTACATGGAGGTACATGGGATTGATAATGAGACTGAGATTTACCTAAAGGAAGAAAAGATAACGCATCCTGTCAGATTGAAGGACAGTCAGTCTGCTGGAGCAGCTCTTTCTGCTTTAGGTCCTCACACTGTTTTGACTGGGTTTAGACTTTACACAAGCCTCACTAAAGAGGAAGTAGAAGATGTATTTACAGTACAGACAGAGAGGCACAGGGGGGGGTGACGGGACAGGTAACTTTGTCTTTTAAATAGCCCTTTTGTCTGAACACTAAACCCAGTAAAAGATGAACGTTGCTCTATCATAACATAGGTTCTGGGGCTTTTACCTTTTATTTTTTGTATTAATCTTATATTTAAAAAAAAAAAAAGGTAAGTAATGTTACTAGACTTAAAAACCTACGAGGCATGGTTTGTCCTACTAAACTAGAGAATTCCACAAGGCACGTTTCTCCCATAGGACTACAAAATCCACTAACCATGTCTCTCCTATAGAACTACAGGAAGCACTAAGCTGTTCTTCTTTGTGTTTCTGTGTGGCAGTGTGAGTGACAGTGGCAGCTCCCAGGGTCTGTCCCAGCCCTCCACCCAGACCACTCAGTACTTGAGGGCGGACACGCCCAACAACGCCACGCCCGTCACCAGTAAGACCCTCACACACACACACACACACACACACACACACACACACACACGCTTCTCTGTACAGTCTTTTTAAAATGTCTAACGCGTGCTAAAGACGAAGAGTTCTTGTCAATATGATAATGCACTTATTTTATTTTATGACCAAGTTAGCAAAGGGGACAGGTCCACATTCAGTTTTTCAGAAAGCAGTATTGGACCGCTTTTGAGGATGTGGACCTGTACTTACTGTGTCCGGCAACGCTGTGCAGTGACCCCTTCGCCTGTTTATACTGACTCCTCACCTCATGCTAACTTAGCCACTCTAACATTTAGGTGGGGCTGCAGCTAGGGTGCACACACCATAGCACTTCACACTAGTCCTCAAGACCAGAAACTGCATGTGTTGTACCACTCTGAGACAGACACTCTGGTGTGTGTGTGTGTGTGTGTGTGCATGCATGGGGGAGGGGGGGGGTTGTTGTAGCAGCAAGGCGTTTGTGTTGACTGATAAATCTACCTAGCTGGTTTCTGGTTGGCTGACTGTTTGACTGGCTGGCTGGCTGACTGGCTTCCATGACTGACTGTTTGACTGCCTGGCTGGTTGGCTGATTGTTGTTTGACTGACTTTTGACTTGCTGCTTGACTGCCTTGATTGTCTACCTAGCTGGTTTCTGGTTGGCTGACTGTTTAACTGGCTGGCTGGCTGACTGGCTTCCATGACTGACTGTTTGACTGCCTGGCTGGTTGGCTGATATGTTGACTGCCTGGCTGACTGACTGTTTGACTGCCTTGCTGCTTGACTGCCTGGCTGACTGACTGTTTGACTGCCTTGCTGCTTGACTGCCTGGCTGGTTGGCTGATATGTTGACTGCCTGGCTGACTGACTGTTTGACTGCCTTGCTGCTTGACTGCCTGGCTGGTTGGCTGATATGTTGACTGCCTGGCTGACTGACTGTTTGACTGCCTTGCTGCTTGATTGCCTGGCTGGTTGGGTGATATGTTGACTGCCTTGCCTTGCTGGTTGACTGCCTGGCTGACTGTTTGACTGCCTGACTGAAGGACTGATGGAGGTGTCTGTGTCCACAGGCCTTCTTGGCTCTGTCACAGAAACAGACATTCCGGCTGGCCATCTTTCTGCCCTCCGCGGTCCCAGAGCTGTACATTCCAGCACCAAACTGAATAAGGGCCTGTTAATGATCTAATCAGCTTCAATTGGATTCACAAGGTTTTAATAAAGAGCACAGGATTGAGTGTGTGTGTGTGTGTGTGTGTGTGTGTGGGGGGGGGGGGGGGGGGGGGGGGGGGTGTTGTCTGTGTGTCTCGGTGTGTGTTCTATTGCCTTTAAAGGTAAATAGTAGGTCTTAAATGGTAGTACAACATGTTGCCCAGTAGGGGTCTTGCAGTTCTATGTGCAAGATGACAGAATCCCAGCTATTTACTCATAGTTCTGTAATGAGGCTTATCTAGTTTCCTAAGCATACAAGGAAAGCAAGAAAAGCCAACAAAATCCTACACAGTAATCAAATTCTGTTTGATCTCACTATTAAACTTTTATTTTAATAATTACAATGAACTTGTTATTCAACGTCATTTTCATCTTAATTATTATTTTTACCATTCAAATCCATGTGTTAGCATATTTAATTGCATTGGACTCGTTTGTCCAGGTCGGTTTCTTCAGTCATGAGTCTCTGAGCTGTTTCATGTGACATTACTGCCATCTAGTGGCCACTAATAACATAAACCATCTCTTTTCCCTTTGAGGTTTGATCTTCTTAAACCTTGTCTGTCTGACAGGCTGTCACTGTGCTCAAAGTATTGAGTAGGCAGTTACACCGTCCATCATACATTGTTTTGTTTGCAAATGATTGGTCAGTTAACCAGACCTACCCAGCATGCCTTTCTTCACAGTCAATTGATTGGGTTTATATGGACTATTAAATATATTTAAACTATGTTTATATTGATTATTAAATATACAAATATGGGTTTATGATTGCTCCAAACACGTGTTTGTAAAGATGAGGAGGACACAGAAGGTTGAGACTGTAGGTCAAGGTCAGCTTCCTGGTTTTTCTTCTTCTTCTTCTGCTCTACAGACATGGCTGTATGTGTTACTATGACGAACCAGGAAGCTCCAAGCTTCTTTTCTTTGTTTACTCCACACAGGGTAGAAGGAGAGTGTCAGGGCTTGACCGTCTTGCACCCCGCTACATTTCAAAAGATTTGCAGGCTCATTCTCATGTTGTCTTTGTTTATAAACTGTGGTTGGCTTCTCAGGGCTCCATCCTCTCTTTCCATTGGATGAGGTCATGCGTTAGTTCACTCCATTAAAAGACCCATCTCTCATCTTCTTTCTCTCACTCTCTCTCTCTCTCTCTCTCCCACTTCTTCCTCCCTTCTCCCCTCCCTCCTCTCCCTCCTCCCTCTCCCTCCATCTTGCCATCAGACAATCACCCTGGTTCTGCACCCATTCTCCAGCTTGCTGCCTCCACCTCCTTCCCCAACCCTGGGGTCCCTTCCTCTCACGAAACCAAAAGTAAGTCCCTTCCTTCACCCCCCTCCCCCTCCTCCAGCGGGTCCTCCTTTAAGGGCAGGAGGCGCACGGGGATCCAGAATGTTCTTTAAAAAGTATTTTATAACGAGAAGACTGGTAATGTGGTCGTTTTATAAAATCTTTTGGAGCAGCTTTTTCTGTCATCTTTCCCCCTCGTTTAGTTTTCTTCTTCAAACGCTGGACTCGCCTTTTTACCTTTCCTCCATGCACTAAACCCATTGCCCTCACGTCAGTAATATCATTCTGCCTGGTGCTTTGTTTCCTCTTAGCTGGGGTTTTAGGCCCTTTGTTAAAAATGAGAATAATCGTTGCCTCTCCCCCGCTCCACACTAACCATGCTCCGCCTCGTAGTTTGTATGTGTCTGATCAAGGTGCTGGGTTAGTGGCACGCCATGAGAACAGTTCTCAGTCAGACCTCTAGGTGGCAGCAGTGAGCTGTTCTTTATCGTTAATCAGAGTATTTTCGTTCCGAACATCCAGTCGTCACTTAATACAGAGATTTGATCAATGAAAATGAGATGACCACTATCTCCCATGTCTGTAGATCATTAATAATGGCCTGCACCCGTAATATTTTTTAGAGCTAGCGTTAATTAATACAAATGCTTTTAAAGCTTTATCATTTTAAACTCTTGTGCTAGTTTGAATAAGAAATTGTAAATAAGATATGTATATTACATGTCAGATGTAGGCTTGTAGATAAATACATTATAACCTTTCCGGCTGATATATCTGTGGTTTCTTTGTTTGGTTTCTGTTGTCTTTTATTTTATTGTCTCTCTCACACTGAGGTCTGTGTCAGGGACAGTTTGTGTGTGTGTGTGTGTGTGTGTGTGTGTGGGGGGGGGGGGGGGGGCTTGTTTAATCTGACGGTAGGTTTGTTAAATCGTCCTCTCCCCAGTTTCATTGGTCAGGTGTTGGTTTGAGTCCCTCTGCTTGATGTTTATGGCTGTTCTCTGCCTCGGCCCTGTGGTTAACCAAAGAGACTGGGCAACATTTAAAACTACGGGATGCTACTTTCATGTGACTTTAATTTAAGGAGAGCTGATAGACTAGTGATGCTTTAAGGAGAGCTGATAGACTAGTGATGCTTTAAGGAGAGCTGATAGACTATTGAAGCTTTAAGGAGGAGAGCTGATAGACTATTGAAGCTTTAAGGAGGAGAGCTGATAGACTAGTGAATCTTTAAGGAGAGCTGATAGACTATTGAAGCTTTAAGGGGAGCTGATAGACTAGTGATGCTTTAAGGAGAGCTGATAGACTAGTGATGCTTTAAGGAGAGCTGATAGACTAGTGATGCTTTAAGGAGGAGAGCTGATAGACTAGTGATGCTTTAAGGAGGAGGAGAGCTGATAGACTATTGAAGCTTTAAGGGGAGCTGATAGACTATTGAAGCTTTAAGGGGAGCTGATAGACTAGTGATGCTTTAAGGAGAGCTGATAGACTAGTGATGCTTTAAGGAGAGCTGATAGACTAGTGATGCTTTAAGGAGGAGAGCTGATAGACTAGTGATGCTTTAAGGAGGAGGAGAGCTGATAGACTAGTGATGCTTTAAGGAGGAGGAGAGCTGATAGACTAGTGATGCTTTAAGGAGGAGAGCTGATAGACTAGTGATGCTTTAAGGAGGAGAGCTGATAGACTATTGATGCTTTAAGGAGGAGAGCTGATAGACTATTGATGCTTTAAGGAGGAGAGCTGATAGACTATTGATGCTTTAAGGAGGAGAGCTGATAGACTATTGATGCTTTAAGGGGTAGGAGAGCTGATAAACTACTGATGCTTTAAGGAGGAGGATAGCTGACAGACTAGGGATGCTTTAAGGAGAAGAGCTGATAGACTAGTGATGCTTTAAGGAGAGCTGGTGAACTAGTGATGCTTTAACTGGGAGAGCTGATAGGCATGCTATTGATGCTTTAAGGAGGAGAGCTGATCTCTGACTATTGATGCTTTAAGGGGTATATATTGGAGAGCTGATAAACTACTGATGCTTTAAGGAGGAGGATAGCTGACAGACTAGGGATGCTTTAAGGAGAAGAGCTGATAGACTAGTGATGCTTTAAGGAGAGCTGGTGAACTGGGTGATGCTTTAAGGAGAGCGGATAGACTAGTGATGCTTTAAGGAGAGCTGGTGAACTGGGTGATGTAGGCCTAACTGGGTAATGTAGGCATGCTGTAGGCCTAACTGGGTGATGTAGGCCTAATCTCTGAACTCGACATCAGCCTTTTATCACTGGTGGCTGATATATTGTGTACACAGGATCAGTGTTTACAATGAAACGTTCATGTTTGCTCTGCTCTTATTCTGTGTGTGTGTGTGTGTGTGTGTGTGTGTGTGTGTGTGTGTGTGTGTGTGTGTGTGTGTGTGTGTGTGTGTGTGTGTGTGTGTGTGTGTGTGTGTGTGTGTGTGTGTGTGTGTGTGTGTGTGTGTGTGTGTGTGTGTGTGTAAGCTTGTGCAAGCTTGTGCAGACATTGCAGAGGGCTTATGTAGCTCACATACTGTACCTCTCCTTATAAGCTGGCAGCCGGTATCTGTGTGTGTGTGTATAAATATAGCGTGCAGACATCCAACATGCCCCCGTGTGTGAGCGAGACCGACATAGAGAGTATGGAGAGAAAGGGTTATGATATGAGCTGCTGTAATCCTGTGTGTGTGTGTGTGTGTGTGTGTGTGTGTGTGTGTGTGTGTGTGTGTGTGTGTGTGAGCTGCCGTAATCCTGGATGACAGGCAGACAGGCAGGCAGGCAGGGTTATGATGTGAGCTGCTCAATCCTGGAGGCCAGACAGACAGACAGACAGACAGACAGACAGAGAGACAGACAGACAGACAGAGAGACAGAGAGACAGAGGGTTATGATGTGAGCTGCTTAATCCTGGATGTGAGACAGACAGACAGACAGACAGACAGACAGACAGACAGAGGGTTATGATGTGAGCTGCTGTAATCCTGGATGTGAGACAGACAGACAGACAGAGGGTTATGATGTGAGCTGCTGTAATCCTGGATGTGAGACGGACGAGCGAGCCACTGTGATTCTGCACGCCCCAAATGTCCTTTTTGGCTGAGTGGTTCAACATCCACAAACGGATTCAATTCACTGAACTCTCACGTCACTCCCAAACGGGTTCACGCACGTTAACGGTGTGATTCACAATGATTTACATGGGTTGGCAGAGTTTAGTCTCGCTATGTTTAGCAAAGCCAAAAATGTATAACCGTGAATAAAAACAAATTAATGTTTAACTTTCCTGTGTGTGTGTGTGTGTGTGTGTGTGTGTGTGTGTGTGTGTGTGTGTGTGTGTGTGTGTGTGTGTGTGTGTGTGTGTGTGTGTGTGTGTGTGTGTGTGTGTGTGTGTGTGGTCCGTCCAGGCTACCCCTCGCTGCGTATAGAGAAGAATGACCTGCGGAGCGTGACCTTGATGGAGGCCAAAGCCAAGGTCAAAGACATCGCCATCTCCAGAGAGAGAGTCACTCTGAGGGATGTCCTGCATGAAGGTAAAGACCCAAAACTCACCTGCAGAGCTGTGACCATATTCTCCCTCCAGATATTCAACAACATTAGCCCAAAGCTCACCTGCAGAGCTGTGACCATATTCTCCCTTCAGATGTTCACCAACATTAGCCCAGAGCTCACCTGCAGAGCTGTGACCATATTCTCCCTCCAGATATTCAACAACATTAGCCCAAAGCTCACCTGCAGAGCTGTGACCATATTCTCCCTCCAGATATTCAACAACATTAGCCCAAAGCTCACCTGCAGAGCTGTGACCATATTCTCCCTCCAGATATTCAACAAGATTAGCCCAAAGCTCACCTGTAGTACTGTGACCATATTCTCCCTTCAGATATTCAACAACATTAGCCCAAAGCTCACCTGCAGTGCTGTGACCATATTCTCCCTTCAGATATTCAACAACATTAGCCCAAAGCTCACCTGCAGAGCTGTGACCGTATTCTCCCTCCAGATATTAAACAACATTAGCGTGACCTATTCTCCCTCCAGATATTCAACAACGTTAGCGTGACCGTGTTCGCCCTCCAGATGTTCACCAACATTAGGCCAAAGCTCACCTGCAGTCTTTTGATTGTATACTGTGAGGATATTATCCCTACAATGATTCACCACCATTAGCTCAAAGCTAACCTGCAGCGCTGTCAGCTGTGCCGCTGCCTGTCGCTCAAATTCTCTCAGAATTATTATCCCCGTTAGCGCTACTTTCTATGTTATTAGACCACACACACACACACTCACACACACACACACACACTTGATTCACGTGTACCAGGAGGAAGTAAACTCATGGCTTTCTGGTTTCAACGGGACAACAGCAGCAGCCGGCTGAACGCTAAACGACTGCTCCAACAGGCTGTACTGCTGCATGCTGGGAAATCCTCTGACGTTTCCTCTGGGCTCCCTCTGCACACAGAACACACTCTTAACACCAGGATGTAGTACATGTCATTTATTAGTGGCGGACCGTGGTGACCCTAGTGACCCCGGTAACCCCTGCAGGCTCTCACCTTATCAGCCGTGCATGGCGGAGGCGGAGGCGGAGGCAGTTGTTTTTGCCAAAGCAGTAGTTTTTCTGGAGCCGCTCCATGTATCCGTTCCACAGAGTTACTTAGCGCATACCGTTCTGGTCTTCATCCTCCTCTTTATCGCCCTCGTCATCCTCAAGGCCGTACGTACAGGTTCAGACAACAACAAAAGAAAAGAGGTTCAACTGGAGAAACGGCACAAGAAGACGGGAACATGCGTCCATTGTTGGGCAGGAGGGGCGAGCGGGCGGGTGTTACCGTCTGTGATTATGTATTTGCGAGCGTGTGTTTTTATTTCTGTGATGTTTCTGCAAGCTTGTAGCAGCAGGTCCTGACAGGCCCAGCATAGTGACGCAGGAACACGAGAGGCAGGGAGGGAGGGAGGGTGGGGAGGGAGGGAGGTAGGTAGACAGTGAGTTGGGGGGGGTAAAAAAACCCTTAGCCCCGTGGTTTTCTTTGATCACTCCTGTTGAGACACGGGGGCCGGTGTTGCCCCTCAGGCCTCAGATTCCTCCTCCTCTCTCTCTGTCTCCATGGTTTACCTGCCTCTTGGCTCTGCCTCCATGGTTTACCTGCCTCTGAATCCTCCTCCTCCTCTCTCTGCCTTCATGGTTTACCTGCCTCTGATTCTGCCTCCTCTCTCTGTCTTGACGGTTTACCTGCCTCAGAGTCCTCCTCCTGGCTTTCTGCCTCCATGGTTTACAGGAGGGGAGACGCTGGGGCCTTTTCAGACAAATGGAGTTTGGATGCACCAGTCTCTCGTCCCGTCGCCTCATGCTCTTTAAATGATCTTTTAGACTAGAAGAGTTTGGATGCACCAGTCTCTCGTCCCAGTCGCCTCATGCTCTTTAAATGATCTTTTAGACTAGAAGAGTTTGGATGCACCAGTCTCTCGTCCCGTCGCCTCATGCTCTTTAAATGATCTTTTAGACTAGAAGAGTTTGGATGCACCAGTCTCTCGTCCCGTCGTCGCTCATGCTCTTTAAATGATCTTTTAGACTAGAAGAGTTTGGATGCACCAGTCTCTCGTCCCGTCTTTAAATGATCTTTTAGACTAGAAGAGTTCATGCTCTTTAAATGATCTTTTAGACTAGAAGAGTTTGGATGCACCAGTCTCTCGTCCCGTCGCCTCATGCTCTTTAAATGATCTTTTAGACTAGAAGAGTTTGGATGCACCAGTCTCTCGTCCCGTCGCCTCATGCTCTTTAAATGATCTTTTAGACTAGAAGAGTTTGGATGCACCAGTCTCTCGTCCCGTTGCCTCATGCTCTTTTCCTGCGCTCCGCTTTGCTTGTTTGTTTTTTTAACAGGGACCTTTGGCCGTATCTTCCACGGCGTGCTCGTAGACGACCGGGACCCGAGCAAAGAGAAGGCCGTCTTTGTGAAGACAGTCAAAGGTACGGCAGCGCGGTCACTGAACCCCTAATTACACATTACACATTACACACAGCCCGTGACTTCAACCACCCAACAAAAGGCTTCATGCCCCATCACGTTGAAGCTGGGACGCAGCCTTCTTTTCCAAGGTTTGGTGTAACTCACTAAGTTTCACGGGTCGTTAAGCTTGTGTTGAGGAAATAAAGGCTTTTGTCCCTGGTATGGAAGAGAGGAATGTGAATTTACAAGATGGTTTGGATATCTGGCAATGGCTGCCACAAAAGGCATGTTTTCGATACAAATGGAAATCACAAATTGCTGCGATTCAGAACAGCTTGTAAAATAGGGTAGATGTGTTTTCAGAGGTTAAAAAGCACAAGGCACAGATTTCACTTTTTCAATCCCTCTGAGTGATAAAACAATGCTAGACAAAGAAGAAGTCTAAATCTTACATTAGGGTCTCTTTAAGGTGGGCATTATGACTCTATTAGTAAGAGTCTGTCCTCAGATGTGCCAGTCTGTAGTGTACGTACTGGCTGAACTACTGTACAAATGATAAATTGCCACAGCTGTATTGAAAAAAAAAATTCTAGGAAAGTGTTCCGTTAACAATATCGTGTGTGTCCTTACGTGACTGAATATCTTTGTGGCAGGTATGAGCCAAATACTTTCTTCGGATTTTTTTTTTTTTTTGCATCTGCTCACCCATTGCTATTGCAAAAGTGTTTTATTATGATTATGACTTTTTTACGCCAGTAGATTTGAGATTACCACTGACATTTTGATCTACAATATACCAGACAGCGGAGTCAGCTTCATCAAAACAAGCAGCGTTTGCAACAGTATTTTTCTTTGTCCATACTATGGTATTCCCATGAATTATCGAAAGCATATCTGAAGGTTAAGAAAACATTTCTGATCCCTGCTGTGTCTCACGCCTCTCTTCAATCTATCTGTTTAGACGTGGAAGATATCCTCCCAATATCAATGAGGCCAAGACATCATCTGTTTTTTTTTTTGATGCAATACATTACAGTAGTGATGGTAGCTTACAGTAGAAAGTGACAGTTTATATAGTGAATTATGAAAACATGCTTGAAAGTGTTTTCTTTCCTTCCTTCCTGCCTCCTTCACCTCGACTTTGCTTGCTAAAGTGTACTGGTTTAGTCAAGGAATGAAAATTGGTAAAGAAGTCAAATTAAGGTCACATTACACACACACACACACACACACACACACATGGATCAGCAGCCTGGTGCATATTGCATTAATGACGTAGTCCCCTTCTCCAGTTATCCTCTGCCTTCTCGCTGCGCACCCATGTTTACTTTGGGCGGGTAGAGCGGTTGCCAGTGCCAACCTCTGGCTTCGTTGAGCGACACGCCACTTCCCGCCTGGGTGACCCCCGGAGGCGAGAAACAATAGCGGTTTTCCATAAGTATCAAGTGGCGGTAGTAAAGTGAAATGCGGAGATTAAAGATATGCAAAGCTTTCATAAACTAGGTGTGAACTCAATGATATCCTTGCTTCCAGTTCAAAACTAGACATGGCGTCACAGTGTGCCCTGGAGGCCTGTTTTCTCGGTTCTCTTGGGGTCACAGAGATGTTGAACCAAAGAGCTAGAAAAGAGTAGCATTTACACAGAGGCCAGAATCATGGGGGCCCTTAAGATGGCTGACCCAGAAATGAAGTTGCACATTGACACAAAGCTGTTTATGTGACTGCCAGAGACAGTCTTCTTTTCTGTTAGAATTAGAACTGTTTTCGGAATTAGAACTGTTTTATGTGTTTTGTAGGTATTCAGATTTTGGTTTTGTTTGCGGAACTTCGGTCAAAGGTCATGTATAATACCTGTTGACGAACTGTTACTATGTTCTTTTCTTTGATTTATTTTTTATGGCAACTGTAACTACATAGTAGCCTCTCAATGCTAATAAATACTTTTAAAATCTATTCTTTATTTATATGTTTATTTATATTTGATGTTTCCACAGATAATGCTTCAGAAGTGCAGGTGACCATGATGCTGACTGAAAGCTGCAAGCTGCGAGGTCTCCATCACAGGTCAGTGAGAGCCAGAAACAACAACAGAGACAAACCCATCTTTGATTCCATGATGATCCTTATTGTTTCACTACTATTGGAACATAACGCCGACGTCACATGAGTGGCGAGTGAAAATTGCGGTGTGAAATGCACTGACTTCATGTCTAACCTCA